>JBBPDJ010000017.1:2306752-2345712 GCA_037974625.1 Cucumis cinereus
CCCCCCCCCCCCCCCCCCCCCCCCCCCCCCCCCCCCCCCCCCCCCCCCCCCCCCCCCCCCCCCCCCCCCCATAAATATCTTAGCCTTCGCAAGGGATTACCCAAAAGGTGTATGTATATATACTTTGTTGGCCTAATACTTCAATTTCCATTGCATCAAACGAAAATCAATCTTTATTTGGGGATTTTATATACTGAATCTGGATGGGAGAAAAAATTTAAACCCTAAAATCACCTAAATCTAACCACAATGCATGATATATCATCTTTACTCTCTTTCTCCAATGCCTCTGTTATTAACTGCTTAGCAGCCTTCAGTGGGTCCTTGATTCTTCGTGCAATATCGACCGCTTCTTGGTTCGCCATCACCTGTTTCATTCATATACATAAGAAGAGCGAAACAATGTGGATGAAAATGGATGATTCTACTTCTACAACAACTCTGTAATGAGAGAGATTTGTTCCTTTGCTGCTGTAGATGTATTAGGTGTTAATGCAATGCAGCAGAGAGAAAAGGAATGAAAGCTGATAATAGCACCTTCCAAAGACCGTCGCTGGCAAGAATTAATATGTCCGTGTTGGCATCTACGTTAATATCACGTATATCGGGATCAGAGCGCAAGTGAGATTTTAGACTTTTGTCTCCAAATGCTCGTGAAACTGCTAACTGGCCGTTCACTCGAGGTACGTCTCCTGTTTTTACAACAAACATGTTAAATAATGAATCATCACAAAAACTGGGACTCATGGGTTATAGGGGCTCGAACTCAAGACCTTTGATCTTATTACCTTATTAAATCACCAATCAACCAAAAATTGAAGTTGATGGATTATGTTGAATTTAAACTTACATTCGTACTCTAAGACAACAAGAATAAGAAGAGAAAAAAATAATTTTTTTTTAAAAAAAGCGAGTTCTAACGTTGTTGAACCAACCTCACTATCACTATTTCAATATTAGGCACTCGAAAAGTTACAAAAGACAAAAGTACTAATTATGAGTAGAAAATAAGTTCAGTACAAAACACGCAAGGGGCTAAATTAAACCCAATGACTCAGTTTCTTGCAACACTAGCATTTCTTTTTTGTTTTTTATATTCGTGCATGTCTGTGCAAGGGGCTAAACTAAACCCGACGACTCAGTTTCTTGCAACACTAGCATTTCTTTTTTGTTTTCGATATCCATGCGTGTCTGGGCCAGTTTCAACGCACCTCAACTAATCTCACGGGACAACCCGCCTGACCCTACAACATTTAGTTATAGTATTGAACCCATAACCTCTTAGTTAGTTATTGGGACTATGTCTCCTTTTTTTACCACTAGGCCAACCTATGATAGTTGCAACACTATCATTTCATGACAATTTCTAAATTTGAATCCTAAATTAGAGGACCCCTAATTATTCTTGCCCTTTGGTCATCGTTAACATTAGTTTGGATGAATTTTGCAAATGTGATAATTAGTTAAGAACACTTATCAAATGTTATGTTGTTTGGTTGTGTTTTTATAAAAAAATTCTCAAAACATTTAAGATTAAAATTCATAAAAGTCATCGCAACTTTGATTTTTCCATCACACAAACTTTGATTTTTCTCAGGATTTTTGTCATAAATTAACATGGTCGTGACTCGTGAGTCGTGACTTAAAGTTCAAACCCTTAGGAGTGCAAGATATTTATAAACTTTTCAGGATATAAAAAAGAATGATAAAGTGGTTTAAACAATTTTAAGTTTTACTCTTCGGTTTTCGGACATGGAGGGAAGGTCAATAACAATTTTCATATTCATGATCAATTAAATTTTTAACTGGGGTGATGAAATTGGCTGGCTGTAAACATATCGACTACTATTGGAAGTTCATCGAGAATGACACAGTTAACACATAACAATTGGAGAGGAACCCAAGCTAAACAGATTTCTCGGATACACGAATGCCAAACGAAAAAGGCGAATGCATATTGTGCACCAGTAAAAAATATAGGGGGCAAATTGGCACATCATTCAGTTTTAGATATTAACAGTAACTTCTAATACGATATAAGTTACCTGGCATGTTTGAAACGAAGCCACCTTTATTCTCAATGGTTCGTCGTTCCGTATTCGGTTCATGATCGATGGTCATCTGTACAGCTTCACCCCCTCTAGAGAGAACTGCGCGTGAATCTCCAACATTGGCCACCCATAGTCTTTGACCATTAATAAGAATAGCAGTAACAGCAGTTGAGCCACCACGACCCAAGTCAGAGCTGTGGGATAGAATCGCCTGGTCCGTCTTCTCATATGCTTTTGAGATGGAGCTGTTGGGATCAACCCAAAACTCTTCCTATAATGAAAAAAAAAAAAAGTGAAAATAAAAACCAAAGAAAGAGCAGCCATATGAAGGATTAACTTAGAAGTTTTCAAGGTAAATACCACCCTACCTCTTTCAGGATATTAGGAAACAAATGCTTTTGTAAGTAGGCAGGCACACTTTCTCCTAAATGGCCATCATAAATAGCAAAGAGCCCCAATTCATGTTCTTGAATCTGAACAAACTTAGCAACATGGTAATCTTCCATGGGATGATTAGCTTTCCCTTTAACCAGGCAGAACCCATACTTGATTATCCCCTCATGGCTTCTTCCTTTACCGTAATTCAACGCGGATCTAATCTATACGACCAGATTATCAACAAAAGTAACATAATTAGGAGCTGTTGATCATCCACATAAGATTTGAAAAGAAATCATTTATTCAACTAAAGAACAGAACCCCATTCAAAATATCATTCGTTTTGGGGCAGCATCAGCTTGAGAACAAGAAACTAAACAAATTCCCTCCACACATAGAAAACTAAAGCTATGCATTATGGCATGATCATACAGAGTTTTGATTAGAATTATTAGATTTCCCTCACCCACCTGAAGAGTTGATTCGTCCATAAATCTACCTAGTTCATACAGAAATTTGATAGAATTACAAGAACTCTGTTGCTAAAAAGAAGAAGCCCCTAAACACAAGAACAGAGCAATAACATAGAACACAAAAAGAAACAATACAATTACAATTGAAGAATGAAAAACAAAACAAAACAAAACAAAACAAAAGGGTAATTAGGCTTGTCCTTACCCCAGAATATGAAGCATTAAAACAGCACAGCTTATCCATAAGTCAAATCCCAAAATCCCCTTCTGCTAATTTCTCAACATCTATCCCCTCCAATAATCCAATCCAAAAAGAAAATTCGAATCAAACCCACTTCCAAAATTCAGCAACTGCACCATCAAATTCCCCAAAAATTAAGAATCCAAACGAAAAACAACAAAGAAACCCCTTAAAACACAACCCTAAAACCCTGTAAAAACCAAACAAAATAAGTAACCAAACAAAAATTAAAAATTAAAAATAAGAAGGAAAAAGGGTACCAGAAAGTATCTGAAATTCCGCTTGAATGATCAAATTAAAGCAGAGAAAAAGAAAAAGAAAAAAGAAAAAAACTGGTTGGTTCGGTTTTGCTGCTCCTTGTGTGCGGCGCTGCTTCAGGCTTCAGCTTCTTGTTGTTGATTTTGTTTATTTGTTATTGTTTCAGTTTTTGGTTCTTAAATTTGGTGTTGCCAGTTTGAATAATAAAAGAAAATTATAAATTAAAAAATTATTAACTTTATTTTTTTATTTAATTATTTATTTTTCTGTAATGAAAAAGCAAAATTAATTTATTATTAATTGAAGAGAAAGTTTGAAAAAGGCTAAGGAATCAGAGGATGCCTTTTATTTCCACTATCATGATTTCCTAATGCAACCGTTTTAGAAGTCTAATTAAGCAAATTAGTTACAATAATCAATACATCATAAATAGCATTATTAAATTGGATTAATTTTTTATTATATGATTTAGAAGGAAAATAAAAAATAATAAAATAAAATAAAATAAAAGATGAATTTTAATTAATTTATTTGAATTTAAAAATAAAAAGAAACAGAAAAAAAAAATGCTGCCCACAAAGTGGGACTATGACTTTCTTCTCTGTTGACTTTCTTGTTTTCTGTTGTTGCTTTGTGTTTTCTCTCTCTCCCATCAATCATCCAAAGCTTTTTTTTCTTTTTTTTTTCAATTTTATATTTGCTGTTTATAAATTAAGTTTCATTGTATTTATAAAATAAAATAAAATCTTTATTTAATAATTATTTAGAATTTGTTTGGTAATCATTTTATTAATTTTCTAGTGTGACATTTTGTGTTTGCTTTTCCTAAATTTTTTTACTGAGAAATGTTTGAATTTTAGTTAAATTTTAAAATCAGACAATGAATTTGCATCTTTCTTTAAGTACAATTCTTAAATTCTTAGCAAAATTTTAAAAATAAAAACAACTTTTTAAAAGCTACTTTTTTAGTTTTCAAATTTTGGCTTGATTTTTTAAATTATTGGTAAAATGTAATTAACGAATAAAGAACAAAATGATTGTCAAGCGGAACCTACAAATTTTTTAGTCCTTGTATTCTCGATGCTCCCTACTTGTACAATTATTAATTATACTAAAAAAGGAAAGAAAAAAAACGTTCAACAAACATACAGGTGGAACATTGATGTCATTTTGTTGCATTAATTTATTCATTAGGTGCAACCCAAACTGACCCTTAATTACAAAGAAAAAAATATATTTGAAAAAATGTCCTCCTAAAGACTAAAAATTTGTTATGTGATAACATATGATTATTGAACACGTTTGGAGGTTTTGTTGTGCAACTTAAAATGCAGCCAAGTATTTAACTTTTTACTAATTGTTGCCCTATTTTGCCAAATTATTATTTCTTCATTTTTAGAGGTTGAAAGTTCGATATTCGTCGATTGTACTTACCGACGAACTTACTATAGGTCTAGGGCTTGAGCTCCCCTCAACTTTATGGTATATATACATAATTGAAAAAAAAAAATACCAATATCAGAAACTAGTTCAGTGGTAAAACTGTCTCTTATTCTCTTTTAAATTCAATTTCAAGCCTCATTCCTTTCATATTTTTTATTAAATCATAAAACTTTCATAAACAAAATTTTAGATACGCTATTAATTGTACTATAATAAAATTGGAAATACTTTTTTGAATAATAAATTGTGAAAAACATGCAATAACTCCACATGTTGAAAGATAAATTACACGATTTTGACACGTGGCATTGGCATTATAGACAAGATCACCGACCACTGGAGTCTTGGGCAGGCAAGCGTGAAGGCAACCCAACCAAGAAACTTCCTTATTCCCATTTCTCTTGGTTTCATATTTTAAATTTATTTTATTTTAAATATATTAAAATATTAACAAAATATAGCAAAATATTACTATCTAAAAATCATAGATCATAGACGATAATATTTTGTTATATTTATAAATATTTTTAAAAAATTTTATTATTTAAAATAATATTCTTTACAGTAAATTAACAAGTCAGGTATTAATTAATAGTAATAATGTAAATGGATTTGGTTTAATTAAACTTGTAGTAATCTAATATTATCATTCAGTCAAGTGTTGAATCATCAATTCTGAAAAGGGAAAAGGCCAATTAAGTGAACTCTTGTGTTTTGCCACCAAATATGCTTAATTACGACATTTCAAAGGGTCAAACTTAATATTAAAACACTAATTATATTACCTAAAACGTTGATAATTATAATTATATTTATTAATAAATGATGACATAATTCAAAACAAACAAAAGAAGAGAATGGTGTTCACGTAACTAATAATAAACATAATTAATTATATCAAATTACGTGATGACAACCCCTCCAAATTTCATTTAATTAACATTTAGTCCTTCAAATATAATCTCTCTCATTTGTGAGTTTTTTTTTTTAATTTTTATTTTCCAAATCAAGAAAAATAGCTCACTGACCTTTTACATATAAGAAATAAAGGAGAGTTAAATAATAAAATATAAATAAAATTATTGTGAATGACAAAACTGTTAAAAATATTTACAAAATATAGTAAAATTTTAGATTCTACCAATGATAGCTACTAATATATATTGAAAATGTTACAAATATTTTGAATTATTTATCTAGATTTGAAAATGTTACAAAACATAAAATACTATAACTAATAATATTAAATACAAATTTGGATGCCAATGTCTGAGGGAGCTATCACAAAAGAGTTTGTGCCTTAAAAACCTTGTTCTCTTTGCAACAAGGAATGTATAGAGCACATGTCAGCTAGAAATAACTCATCTCAAACAATGAGTGCGAATCACCCAACCAACACGAGAGTTCGGATTCCAACCAACATCATAATTCAACTTGCACGTGTGTTTTGGAAGAGACGGGAGTCAAGTAGTTGGTTCAAAAGGACGTCAAGAAACTGACCTCCACGACACACTTTCCATCCATCAATTTCAGTTTCGTAGGTTCATGCAAGTGTTGTCAATGCATCATCTTATATGGAATCAAAATAAGTCGTCAGCCTCTCAAACAACAACTTGTTCCTCACCTCCCAAATTTGCTTTGCAATGAACATCTCTGAAAAATATGTGTACATAGTAAGTTTTATTTAGAAAAAATATTATTATAAATATTAATTGATCTTCATAAAAATAGTTGAATGTGGACTAGGGACTTAGTCTTGTGAGTGGAAATGACACGTTGCAATCGAGTAAATATAATTTTTTTAAAAATTATTTTTTATGTATCTCAAGCAAACGTATCTTCTCTACTCACACTAAAAAAAATTAAAATATTTAAAAAATATATAAAAAGAAATTATACCTAATAATTTGTGATCCAACAAATTGATGAAAATAAAATAAATAAATTTCGTAATTAATTTTCTATACAAATAAGAATAAGGAATGATGTCATGAGTTGAAACAAATCAAGAAATAATCAAAAGCGCGTGAGAACGGAGAATTGACTAAACGGTCGGTTGAATTAGTCAAAGCTTGACCTTCAATTTATTGTTTTTTATTTTATTTTATGATTTTTATTCTAAAAAACTCAAGTCATTTCATATTGTTTTTTTTTGTATGGAAAAAAAATCTTTTCATATTACTTTGGGTTATAATTTTAATTTTACCACTTTTTTTATGGAAAAACTAAAATAAGAAATTAATTTTTTTAATTCAATAAATTATTGAACACAACTTTAAAAATTTAAATATCAATATTAGACTTTTGTTGCTGACAACCAGTTGATAGAATATTATCACGGTCTTTCATTTATAGCCACTTGTTTAACATAAGAAATCACGTACACCATTTTTTTAAAATTACTTTCTCATGAAGATTTTGTCAGTCATCATACTTCATGGATTCTCATGAAATGATTATTGTACTTCGGTAGGACTAAGGTAAGAGAGAAGTCCTGAAGGTACATGACCGATGTTATATAAGGACCCTTTTTAAAGCATTCAAATATTAAGTTGTAAAAGTGTCTCACCTGAATTTTATTATCAATCAAATGAATATTATATTTTCTCGTAAGAGCTCTATCGTAGTTCTCTGGTTTACTCTAATCCAATTTAAAAAATAAAAAAAACGAAAACGAAAAAAAATAAAAACGAACCATATTATTCTCTCATGCATTCCTCTCGTTTTAGGGCAAATTATACTGATATTTAACGCTACAATTACTCTAAATCACATTTATTGTAATTCATAATGATCTTATTCTAGATGTTCTTATTATTCTTTTAACATGATGATACAATAATGAATTATTAATTATAATGTTTAAAGTTTAATAATTTTAGACTTAGTTTATTAATTATTTTGCTTTTTTAAAATTTTATGTATTGTTATCCATTTATTAGCCATGATTTCTAAAACTAGTCTGGCTATTTTTTATGAACAATTGTTAATATTGTAATTAGATTCAATATATTGACATATATATAACAATGTTTTTAAAAATTGTAAATATAACAAAGTTTGTTTAGATCAAATTGCAAATATATATTGGTCTATCATTGATAAAACATCAAAATCTATCAATGATGGAAGTATATCACAGATAAACTTTGTTATATTTGCAATTTTTTAAAAATGTTGCTATACTCTTGGTTATTATTTCAAAATTTGCTACTCATTATAATTACCCAAACTTTTATTTACCGTTTTAATTTAGTGTTGTTTTCAAACATAGCAAAAGAAATCAAAATATTTACAAAATATACCAAATTTTCATAGTCTATCAATGATAGACACTGATAGATTTTTATCAATGTCTATCAGTGACATTGATAAAACACTAATAAAAATCTATTAGTCTCTATCAGTGACATTGTCGGACACTGATAAAAATCAATAAGTGTCTATCATTGATAAGTTTTAAAATTTTGTCATGTTTGTAAGTATTTTTAAACATTTTGTCATTTGAAATAATTTTTCTTTAATTTAATCATATGAAACCAACTTAATTTAAAAAAAAAAAACATGAAACTAAATATTATAATTCATTCTCAAGAAAGTAAGAGAATATAAATAAATTAAAATATATAGAATTGGCTCAAAATTAATAACAAATGGAAGTTTAACAAAAACAAATTATTTTTTAGGCAAACTTAAGTGTTGACTTTCTCTTGTGGTCCCAAAATGGAATCTGATGCCTCTGCCTCTCTCCTCTAAAACTTTTGTTTTCCTTTCAAATTTTTAATATTTGCAAAAAAGTCCATGAAGATTGATTAATTGCGCGTTGAAACAACTTTTAGAATAATATGACATCTTAATTCATTAATTAAAATATTTTTTTTTTATTAATTTAAATTGTATAAAACGGTATACAATTATCATTCAAAGTTGAAAATTAGGGAAGCTACCAAAAATTATTTCAAGGTCCAAAACATTTGAAAATATTTCAAATAGAAAAACGGCCGAAAATATTTAAGTTTATTAGTACCTAAAAATGTTTTAATAAATTGTGATTGATAGATTCTGAAATGTTGCTATATTCAGTAAATATTTTAATTCATTTTGCTGTATTTGAAAACAATCATAAAAATTAATACAAACTCGTACTTAACGGAAATACATGTCTATTTTTTATGTTTTGTATTATAAATATTATGAAAATAGATGCCCCATTATCCATTATATTTAGTGTCATTTTAACAAGTGTCATCCCCCATTTACATTGTAATATGACTTGGATAGTCTAATCCTTACACATCTACATTCCACATGTCTTGAAGGTGTCAACCCCTGGTGGTCATGTGATCTACCTCATGCTTGTTAAATAGCCTCTAAATAGTGAGATTTGGTGGATGTTGTAAGACACACACATTGAGAGAAAATCTAAAGAAATTGGAGAAAGTGGAGGATTATGAGATTTTGTATATGTTCTTATTTTTATTTAATTAAATTAAATTTAATATTATATTTTTTCGATATCGGTGTTCCACGTCATTTTTACACCACTTTAGAATTAATTTGTCCATCATCTTAGTGTCCCAATGGTTGAGTGATGAATGATAAGAGATAGGGTTTTTGGGATGTCAAAGAAAAAGGCTACATTATGCATTTTGTTGGAAAGAAATAGAAAATTCCTAGGAGCAAAGCATAAAACACAATGGAACAAAGCTATATATCATACTGAACTTTATTCATTTTTGAGTCATTTTTTAGAAGGATTCTTTCCTTTTTCTTTCTTTATTATTTTCTATTTTCTTCTTTGTTTTTTTTTTATTATTATTATAATCTAGGTAATGGGCCCACCTCAATACGTTGCAAAGAATCAGATCAATTAAACTCAATTCATATGGTTTGAATTGAGTTATCAACTCATCTTAATTGGGTTCGAGTTTAAATAAATGAAAACTCAATGGATTGGTTTGATTTGGTTGGTTTTTTTTTTTTTTTTTCCTTTTTAAATTTTTTACGTCGATTGAACCTAGACCCAAAAAGCATCAAATTAGTTTATTCAATTCAACAATCATGACGAAGACATGTCAACAATAATATCAGGATCAACCAACTCAATGTCAATTTATAACTTGTAATGAATTTATGATTGATCCAACATTTCTCATTCAAGGGACATTTTATATCTTCCTTAAAACAACCGTTTGAATAAATAACTTAAATGGAGTGAACTTAATTCACAAGAATGAGAAGACATTTATGAAGTTCTCAACCAGAAAGACATGAACATGAGTCAGAAGAACAAGAACATCTTTTCAAACATCTAAAACCTTCATCACCAAGAGAAAGAAGAGTCTTGGTATCATCCAGAATTTATATTTAGTATATAAAATAAGTGCAATCTCCTGATCTAATCTTATTGCTCAGGGCTATCTGAAAATGACCATGGGGTGGGCTTGAGCAGATAAAAACACAGAAGAATCTCACAACTTTCTTCTTTTTTTTTTTGTTCACAAAGAAAGAGTTGGGCAGCTAATCTTTAAAGGGAAGCAAGATAGAGAAATATTTCCATAGCTTAAGCATAAGCTTACAAGAATCCGGGCTAGTCGCAAACTTGAGTTTATTCGAAGACGACTGACAATCGCTATTTCAATTCTCTACCCTTGGTGTTACAACTACACAAATTACAACTTTCACTATACAGCATAGCAAGACGTTATGATACAACCGTAATAACGGAAAGAGCACAAGAGAGCGAGAGGGAGGGAGATGACCATCAGCAGATGAACTGCATCTATCAGTTAGGAATTTCATACACATGACAGTGACCAATGGTCAAGTCAGATTGGTGGAGAAAGTAGAAGAACATGTTAGTTTGTTGCTTGTTCACCATCTGGCTGACCTGACAACCCCTAATAAAATAGCATTGAGTGAAATTGCATTGTCCTCCTCTGTCTGCTAGTTTTCCCATATTTGCCTCTCACCTGTTAAAGAAAAGCCCATTGAATCATGTCAATGACACAGAAACAACTTTAACAAACATGAAAATTTTCATATTATAGGATGATGATTATGCAGCAAATCGTTCCGTATTTTTCGCTAGAAGAATTTCGAGACGAAAAAGAAGTCCAAGCTACCAACTACTTCTTGTGGGGATATAGCCACCAGAGAATATGAACATTTTATCTCCTTTACAGCATATGATTCACAAGTTGTTACCCAGTCTGAGATAGCCGCCTCCAATTGATTATTTGATGAGTCTGTTGATGCCCCTGCAAGAACGAAGAGCTTGTTCCGATGCCATTTTCATCAACCACAAACTGCTCCGCGTAACTCGAACTTGGTGGAGACCAAACCGGAACTACACCTCCATCTCTCTCTCTTCTAACATCACTACTGGAAGAAGACTCTGCAGTGGAGTCTTCAACAGAAGTTCTTAGGGCTATACCTGCGGTATAGGGAAGTCGAGTCTGTGTCGGAGCAGTTGGCATAGCTCTTGGGTTAACTGCATCTCTGGCGGGCTCTTGGGGTAGATTTGCATTTGTAGGTACTTCTGCTCTACCATCCTCTGCTGTACTTTGAATGTTCAAAGAAGATTCATCTTCTAATCTCACCGAACTAGTCATGCTCGGGACCATTTGATCCTCGTAGCACCGAACTGTATGCGCGTTCATCCTTGCAGGCTCAATGTCCTCCTCATCCATTGCAATGTCTTGAGGAAACGCAATTGGGATCGACTCAGAAGAGTCCCCGAGTCCCTCTTCAGTTCCATTCTCTATGGCAGCCCTTGAAGCTGCTTCTTGTTGCCACATCTCCGACAGCGCTTCTTCCAACCTAGCTTTAGCTGCATCCAGTCCTACGATGGGAAGAGGATAGTTTGATCCAAGCTCGACCCCAGCAGCTTGGAGCACAGATTCTGGTGCATTCCATGGGTGATGAATCCATTCAGTGGGTAATCTAGAAAGTTCAGGAAGCCATCTCCGGACATATTCTCCATTTGGGTCGAATTTATAACCCTCCAGCTGTAGAAAACCAACTATTAGTATAGATAAAAGCAAGAGCATGGGCAAGCAAATCGAGGACTTAAGTCTAGTAAATTGCACAGGATAGCAAAAGTTGCAGACATAAAATAAGACCATTTTTGGAAATTTTCATTTCCAAAACCCTCAATAAGAAATCTCTTTCCACAAGCAAGAGAGTAGGAAGATATTAGCTTTTAGTAAATTCAGAGGATACATGTGAACATTTGAGGAAAAGCTCTAAAAGTGTGTGCACCTGTGGATTGTCAATGCGATCAAATTCGCGGCTATCGGGAAGTGTTCCAGATATGTATTGCCACCCAAGCGCATCACTCTCTAGATCTGCATCTAAGAGAGTATCCCAGAAATATTTCATTCCCCATCTCCAAGGAAGCTGCAGAACCTTCACAAAGAAACTAGAAACGACAACTCGGATCCGATCATGCAGCCATCCCGTAGCCCACAATTCCCTCATACCAGCATCCACTAATGGATAACCAGTCCTTCCTTGCCTCCATGCCTTAAAATAGCCTTCATCCACAACCCAGGGGAAGAATTTTAGATGCCCAAGAAGAGGTCTTTCATGACTGTACGGATGGTTGAAACTCATGTATCTGGAATATTCTCTAAGCCCAATAGACTTGAGAAACAAGTTGACACTCTCTTCACCAGCTTTGTTTCCTTCATTGGCCCATAAAACCTGTTTCATTCGAACAAGATGGAACACTTTTCTCACACTTACCTCTCCGAAATGCAAGTGGGGAGACAGAAATGAGGTGGTTGCACTATCCGCCTTCCTACGATTTTTTGAGTATTCAAGTAATGGTCCATTGATGAATGTGGTCAAAGCTTTATCTGCGTTGCTCCATCCAGGAGACCATGCTCGAGCGAGAAGCGCATTACTTCCCTTCTCTGATTCATCTTCAAATACCAGTGTATCACATGGACACCTAGATGCATCACCTGAAGGAGCAAAGACAACACCACGGACAAAGTTCACAAAACAGTACATGTGCTACATTCCCAAAGTAGCTTTCGATTTAGATAAAAGAGAAACAATGAATGAACACCAAGCACATACTTCAAATGTGAAACCTCCTTTTCACAGTCAACTAGTTTGCAAGTAACCATCTCTTAGAAAAATAAAAAGTACTCTATAGGTGAATATAAACTTGAGAAGTAGTTTGAAGACTATATTTAAGATATCTTGACAATAGAATCGCATAGACCTCCTAGCCCCTCTCTCCATTGGCTATTTGTTTTCTCAATCAGACAGCTAAATTTCAGCAAGGCCAGTGTTCTCAAATCCTATGCACCAACTTAATACTAAACTAGAACGACCCACACAAACATATAACAACTAACAAGCAATGCTACTTTCTCATTAATCTAACCAGAAGCCATAACGATTCATCCTTCAACAATAGGACAGATAACATTACAACTTGGAATTTCAACTAAAACACCCCTCATAAGTTAAAACAGGATGGCCGGACTCTCTCGTATAAGAGTATGTAGGGAAAGGGTAATTGCATCTGGCTTTCCACTAATTGTGTGAAAGGAGAAGAAGATTAGACTAATGAAACCAACTATGCAACTTGGTGGTACCCAAAACAGATTTGATATATTAGAAAGGACAAGGACCAGCTTTAAAACTCTTCAAACTTCAAAGCTATTGACTGAACTAAAAATGGATGAGCAAATATTTAAGAATCACAATTAGAAAGTGTTCTCTCTTGCAAAAACCGTCATGTAGAACAAACAAACACAACAACTAGAGAGTTACTGATCAATTAACATTCAATAAGAAAAAAAATATATATAAATACAAAACTTGTTCAACTAAAATATAGAAAAACAACCTGAAATTATTCTCTTAGGAGGTAGTAGTGGTGCCTCTGGATCACAAGGCATGCTAAGACATCTCTCCCAGAAACCAGCAAAGGTAGTAAATGGATTGCCATTGGCATCCTTAACATCCCACGGTTCGTACAGTAAATCCGCATTGTAAGACCTCACACCTATCCCTTGGGCAGATAAAACCTCCTTCACTCGATGATCCCGAATGAGCGACAAAGGATCTAACAAAACAAATTCACTTTCATAATATATGTATATACAAATCATTACTAAGACATCAAAGAAAACACCATATGTTACCAATTCTAAAGGAAGAATCTATTCACATCAAAACCATTTAAGAACCCCTTCCCTCTTTCCAATCCCATGAAAACTCAAACACTTACAATTATAATCCGAGAAGACAATTTATATCAATAATAAGCAGAGTTCACTTGGTAATTAACAAGAATTAACAAGCAGATGAATAAAAATCCCAGTATAATGTCACAAAATATCTTCCATCATTGAAAAAAACCCACAAATAGAAGAAAAATTAGATCACTGTACAAACAATTCCAAGCACATCCAAGAACAAACAAATCAATTGTAGAAGAAAAACAAAGAAACCCAAAAAGAAGAACAAACCGTATAAGTGATTGAAGAAGAGGTGAGAAGCACCGGTGGCTTTAACGACGTCAAGCAGAGCAGAAATGGTGTTGGTGGATCTCTTAGTGAGAAGAAAAGTACCAAGGCTTCTAAGAGAGGAATCAAGATGGGCTAAGCTTTGTTTGAGCCACCATCGGGAAACTCTACCGGGATAATAGTGACCCTCTTCTTCAGGAGCCCAGATGAAGACGGCGACGACGGCGCCGGCCCTGACGGCGGCGGTAAGAGCTGGGTTATCTTCAACCCTGAGATCTCTTCTGAACCAAACTATGCTACAACCGCCACCTGACATCTCACCCAAAAAAGAAAAAAAAAAAAAAAAAAGAACCAATCCAACACCCAAGAAAACACGTACCCTTTTTCTGTCACTCACCAATGAACCATATCCATCTTCTTCCTCTCTCTCTCTCTCTCTCTCTCTCTCTTCTGTGAGTCTCAGAGTTTTTTTTTCTTTTTTTTTCTTTTTTTTTTTTTAATTTTAAATTTCTTTACCTTATATTTAATTTTTCTCTCCTGCTTTTTTGGCACTGTTGGAAGGATTTACATAGAGAAACGAGAAGGACTAGGAGAATCTATTATAATATTTCACTTTCTAATTCCTTGTCATTTTTTATTCACTAATTTATATAAAAAAATTTAAAAAATATCCTTGTGGCTAAAATATTTATTTCATTTTAAAACTTACAACAAAATAAATAAATAAATAAAATAACCTAAAATCAAGGGAGATTTGGCACATAAAAGCCCTCTTCAAACATAGTAAGCTAAGTCACGAGCTTTAGAGTAAAGATCTAAATTTTCAAATTATATTTAGATATAATTTTAAACGAATTGAGGTCTAACGCCAACTTAGAAGAACAATACAACAATCTAACTCTTCTTTTTTCAAGTTGGTGAAGTGGGTCATCTTACTAGAGTTCACTCCATATTTAGACCTCTAAATTTAATAGTAACGTTAACTCTACAACTATTTAAAACGTGAGTAATTATATCTCTATTTTTACCACCAAGTCAGTTCACGATGGTTCACTCAAATACAAATTATTACCATAAAAAACTAATGTAACCTACGAATTATTATAACCAATTCAAAGTCTAAAGTTGGTTTTTTTTTTAATAATTTTTATTTTTTACTTGAAAGAGGGTGAGAGAATTATGCTGGGTGAGTTGCATGAAATGAATCTAAATTTTAAGATATATATATATATATATATATATATATAATTATTTATTTATTTAAGAAACAAGTTGAGAAAAAAAAGCCTATGAAAAGGAATGAGGGAGAGATAGAGAAATGGGGTGAAGTGGATTGGTTAATGGAGTAGGGACGAGGGATACAGCAAATTGATGCGCAAATTCTAGCCACACACTCTCCCTTTTTTTTTTTTATTATTATTTAAATTATTTAATTATTTATTTTTATTTCATTTATGTAGTTTTTTTTTAAATTTTTTTTTTATTTCCTCTTATCTTCGCGGGGGAAAAAAACAAGAACCCACCCACCGCTCTAGTTCCTTCCTTCTCTCATTGTCTTTCCTTGACAGGGTGGATTATCATTGAACTCTTCCAAAAACCAAGCCCTTTTTCCCCATTTAATTGCAATAATTTTCACTCTAATTTTGTTTATTTACGCTCCTCGAGTGAGATCGAACCTTTAAATTTTAGAGACGAAGGTTATATTAATTATGATTGAGTTAAACTCACTTTAGTTTTGTTTTTGTATTTATAAGATAGTTCGTAGGTGTCATTACGAAAAAAATTAAAATTTATGTTCTAGAAAATCTTTTGAAAAGATATTTATATTAGAATATTATAAAAATTGAGACGATAAATTATATATAAAAGTTGAAATTGTTACGTAACATCAATTACAATATAGTATGTGTAGATAAATAAAATCAAAATCCAGTAAATCAAGTTCATTAAAAAGAAATAAATAAAGAAAGAAAGAAACAAAGTTCAAATGTGAGAATGAAACATGATAAAAGTCTAAGACATACAATAATTGGGTTTTTTTTTAATTTATAATTTTTTATGCCAAATTAATTATAATTATAATTATTATTTTTATTGATTTTTGGGGAAAAGATTATTATTTTTTCCCTATGGTAACAGAGATAGGATTAAACAATATTGATGATAAACATAAATGCCCACTTTTCCTTTTTATTATCAGTCAACCATTGAAAAGACATTATCCCACCACTAAATTTCCCATCTTTCATTATATATTCCATCATTATCCAATAGTTTGGACCTAACCCATCTTTAATTAAGGTATAATTAAATTATTGTTTTTTCCAATAACTTTTTAAGTTTAATTTGATTGAATTATCACGAAAATCATCGAGACGAAAATAACTCAACTGGTATTAAATACGTATAATAATTTTTAAAATCAAAGATTTGATCTCTCTATCTCAGATATTATAAGAAACGATCACTAGGATTAATTTACATTTTATGTGGGTACGTTCACGATTCACTCTTCTATGTCTCCTCCTGTTCTTCTTTGGACATGAACCTACCGATGGATTTTTGGACGTGTGTTGGACAATATTTACTCAACAAATGTGAATTAAATACTTTGCATGTCTCTAATATACATTCATATAAAACCTAAAGATTATAAACGATGTTTAAGAGAATATTAATAAATTAAGAAAAAATAAGATATAGATAAGAACAAAGACAACGTCAAACTTTCAAAATCAAGATGTATTCTTCTTGTTTGTTTTACAATCGAAGAAAACAAAATATGGATATTTCAACACATTAGATGCCTAATTGCATGCAAAAGAAAATAATAATAATAAAATTTAAAATTTACGTTCGATAGAACTCTAAATTTTTAATTTTGAGTTTAATAGATCAATAATCTTTGAAAAATTAACAAAACCAATATAGGCAAATCTCAATATTCACAGTTAAAAATCATTTTTTGCCCTTAAATTTTCATAAAAGTCGATTTAATCTTCGAACTTTGATTTTTAGACAATAAGTCCTTGTAAAATTTGTCATCGTTTAGTTTTCGAATGTTAGCATGCAACAATTTAGCTCTACTCTCAAATTTATAACAATTTTATTTATAGTGTTGATAAAGAATCGATACGTTTAGCTCATATACTTGACATACTTGACCGATATACTCTTGATAAAAATAGATACTCATGCACTTGTTCATATGCTTATATGATGCAATCGTTTATACTGTTTACACACTTGATTGATATACCATTATTAAACTATATAAACTTGATTGATGTATTATTTATAAACTTTTTTAGTCCGTATCTACTTTTCTCCACCATTTATTTCTATCTTCTTCCATGCAACGTTGTTTTCTTGCACGTTTTTCTGATTGAGCACTGACATCTTTAGTCCGTGTTCTTTCAATTGTCTAACTTTAGTCTCTATACTAAAACTAGTTTATGGTTTATTGTTATTATTATAAATATTTCAATACATATGTAATTTGGATTGGGTTAGGTCAACTCAAAACAAAATTATTCGATCCAACCCCAACTCGACTAAAATAGGAAATGTTCAACTCAATCCAACCAATCACTACGGTCTAATATAGAGTACAAGAACTAAAATCATATTTTAACGTTAAAAAAAAAAAAAAAAAAAAAGGAAATAAGACGTTAGTTTTAGGTGGGGTTAAAATGATAATTTGAGATGGGGGACCCAGGGAGGAAAAGGATAGCCCTAATCGGGAAGAGGATTGGGAAAACTCCGTTTTGGTTGGCTTTGTTTGGATTGTGGGTGGGCCTTTGCCTCCATGTCTTTGGACTTTGGGGCTATTCATAGACTTTAGATTCCATTTACATCTCACTATTCTAACTTCATCAATGAAGATTGAATTGCCTTTTTCCTCTCCACATAATCAATCACATCCTTTCTCTACTAAATTTAAAATCCCGCTTACGTAATTACTTTATTTTCATTGTTTTAGAGGCGATGAGAAGATAAACAAATGTGGATTTGTTGACATCTCTACACGTATTGTTGTCTTATTAGACGTGGCGAGGTGACGTATTTTTTAAAGTTAAATAATTATTTATTAAAAGTATTGGAATTATTTCTTCACTAGGTGTCCAAATATTTTCTTAATTAACATTTTTTTAGTTGTTCACCAACTATTGAACCAGCACTCTTCATTTGTGTGAAAAAATATATCCTCTCTCTCTCTCTCTCGTCCCCCTCTTTGTTCATACTTGTCTTTTTTTTTTTTTTCCGAGGACGTTTCGTAGTGAATAGTGTTGGTATTCTGATTGGTTCCAGTGCAGTTTCGATTGAGGCAACTATTTTATCGTGGAGACGACATGCGTAATATCGAACTGTTTGCATTCCGGACAAAGCCGCGAAATATCTTAAAAGAGAGCGTAATCTGCAATAGAACCTCTTATCACAAGTTTTTCTGTTATGCAAATCTTTGGCTACATGCCTTACGCGTCCACCTCACTTCAAGCATCCAATATCAGACGTTGAATTCAACACATCTTGTTTAAGTGTCCAGTACTTGCTCCAACAAAGATGAATGTAATCGATGAAAGAGAAAATTTGTGCATTGATGTAGTGCTTGCCATAACTTAAGTCAGATAATGAAAAGTGTGAAGTAGGGTTTCAAGATGAGATTCAAGTTACCTCATATAAAACTATAGTGATTTATTTACAAAGGTAATTATCCTATATTGTGTCTATTGGATATTGAAGTTGCGTTAGGATCTAGAGTGAACCACTCAACCCAATTCCTTCCCTTCTCACGATCTCTTCCTATCTTGGCCCATGTCTAACACTCTTTTGGTCTCCACGTGACTACTATCGTTCCAATTTTATTTTTCATGTTTCATTCTTTCAAGTTCGTAACTCTTGGTCTAAATTTACACATAACAGAAACAATTTTACATCCAAATTTTACTTCAGTCGTTAAATTTCAAGCTTTATTTCATTTTTGGTAGTTAAAAGTATTAGTACATCTAATTAGTCATTAAATTTCTTTTATACAACATCATTTCGATTAATTCAAAATATATATACTAATTCTTTTTTTAACATATGGTCTCATTTGATTTTTTACCCTCATTTTGCTATGTAATATGTGTCTATCCAATACTTTTATTTAATTTTAGTCAAAGTCAGAGAGAGTAGTCACGGTGTTTACTCACAACTATATTATTCTTATTCACCCAATATCCTTTTAGTCATAAATTGACTTGATGCAATTCAAATACAGTTATATCTTATAAACGTTTTTAACAATTTTGTTGTATTTTATAAATATTTTGATTAATTTTGTTATATTTGAAAATGTTGTTTATAACAATTTACATTCTATTTTTGTCAACATGAGCTTAACTCAACTGAAGTACTGAAGACCAAGAAGTTATAGATTCAAATCGTCATCCTCAATCTATACTAAAAAGCAATTTACATTTTATTTTTAAAATATACTAATTTAATTCCAATTACGAAAAAAAAATCAACAAAATTAGGTATTTGCCTTTTAATAGATAATGACTTAGTTATTGTCATAAATTTATCACTTTTTCGTCTCTAATCAGCTGATTGATCTAGATATTGAAAGAGATCGTGAAATTTTAACAATAAAGATACTATTACAAATTTGAAAATATAAGAATTAAATTATTACAAACTAAAATATTGAATTATTACTTTTAAAAACTTTTAAGAGTAGGTTTTTTTTTTATAAAAAAAATGTTAAATGGTACGGAAATAGAATCATTGACCTAATATATATAGGGGTAGTTTGTATTTTTATCCATGAAACTAAGTCCAATCGATAAAATTGTAAACATCACATACCCTAAACATAAAATATTCTTTAGATTTTAGATACCAAAAAAATATTTCACAAACAAAATCTATTGTGAAGATTGATTAGGTTGTGCTTTGAATAATATTTTCAGTGTTTAATTTAAAAAATAAGTCATTTTAAAAAAATAAATTGTTTAAGAATCATTCAAAATGATTTTGAAGTGTAATTTAATTATTTTTTTAATAAAAAATATTTAAATAAAACAAATTTTTCGAAAAACATTTTTTTGTTAAGTTAATCCAAAATGACACTTAGTATCGTAAATCATAAATATAGGTTAACTGGTATCGATATACATACTTAGTAGTACATAAAGTTTTATAGATTTACTAGGAAGTTTACCTAAAATAACCATTTCTTTCTCTCCCCTTTTTTAGAACTTTTTAAAAAATTCTCGAGTGAGAATACGTATAAAAATATATGAAAAATACTTAATTAGATGTGTCCTGAGTTATATCTATCTTTATTTAATCTATCTTATTATTTAATCATAGTTTTCAAGTGACAAACTTATGTCTTTTTTTTTTTTTTTTAATATTTTTTAGTATAAGTTGACGGGAAAGGAATTTGAACTTGGAACTTTTTGGTTCTCAGTACATACATATATAAGTTAAGTTAAGCTCTTGTTGACAATATCTTTTCAGTGTTTTGTATGACAACTTATTATGTTATCGGCTTGTAATATTGCTAAACAGTATAATTGTATGTCTCTCTCTCTCTCTCTATATATATAAAGACACCATATACCACTTTAACAAAATACGAAGATGAAAGGCTTCTGTAATATTTCATTTCTTGTTCGTGCGTGATATACTTTGATGGTATCAGAGCTACTACTTAACACATACACGAAGACGTTTGTGAGTTCTTCTCAAACCTATAACGATATTTCGTCTAGGCTAAACACATTGGTATCGGGTAATAAATCATGGACATGAAATCTTGTAATCAAATTAACAAAGAACAATTATACGACTTGAAAAATGTAGATTGTCACCATATCTTATGGTCATTCCTTAAACAAATGTTGGTTCATATGACCCTTTGCCTTTACCCAAAAGCCAAATTTTTATTTTTCTTAGGAGACAAAATTTTGATTGGTGTGACTCCATAACAACGTTATGTCGTTAGTGGGGTGAAATAAAGTCAAAACTTAAGGGGTACGACATGTCGTCCAGATAATACACATAGCTAACGCCCCCATGTGTCCATCCATATGCCCTATCGCATTGTAGCCGTCCTCCCACACCCCAATGTTCCTCCTTTTTACCATCCAAAAAAATTATTGGATTTCTCATTATTTTTATATGCTTAGATGCAACATTGTTCAAATGAATGTGACAATGTAACCATGTTTTTTCTTAGAATATGTTTGGTCCGATGAGTACGGATTTTTTAATTATAAAAAAATATTGCATTTGCTCTCATCGTATTAAGTCTCATTTGGTAACTAATTTTTTAGTTTTTAAATTTTGTCTTGGTTTTTTAAATTATAGGTTTTGTCATTTTTTTTAATTTGCTATAAAGCATGCTTTTAATAATCCAAAATCAAACGTGATTGAATGAAAATTATATTTAAAAGTGTAATATTAAATATTAAATTAATTTTGAGTGAGTAAAGACGTGTTTCTCAAAGTGATTTTGAGCGCGCCAAAAGAGATATTATTAATTTTAAAATCACTTACAAACAGATCTGTAATATTTGTAGTATAAATAAAGAAGAACTTCAAGTCAATACCCGACTTTTATCAACAACATTTACTAAAATGTAGATTTAATTGGTGAGACCCACCATCGATTTAAGATTCTCTCCCAATAAGAATCTCTTAACATGGTGGTCACCTACCTAGGAATTAATTTTCTATGAGTTTCCTTGACACACAAATGTTGTAGGATCAGACGGGTGTCCCGTGAGATTAGTCTATGTGCGTGTAAGCTGACCCGCAAACTAGTAAACAACCAACAAAAATTGAGTAGTGGTGACAAAAAAATTACAACATTTAATTAAATGCATGGTCTAATTTAAGGAATTTAAATGTTATTTAAAGTAAAAATTGAAACAACATTTCATAAATTCGAAGGCTAAAATTAAGAGAGGATACTATTATATGTTATGTTACGGAGGGTCCACAAAGCAGAGTCCAGAGGTAAACAAAGTTAGAAATGACTTTGAATCTTCACTTTTAATTGCCATTTGGTGCTTGTGTTGAAAGAATTTGCTAACTAGTCCTTACTAATTAATGTATTTACATTACGGTCTAAAATCACCAAAGTCAACAACTCGATATTCCAAATTTGTTACAAATTAGTTTTAGCGTAGAAATTAGCGTAAAAATTTAGTAAATTTTCTTGTATAAATAATTTGACAAACTAATTAAAGATTCAATAGTTTTATAAAATACAAAATTTATATCATAAAATAATAAAATTTGATAGGTAAATTGTTAAAAACGAAAAAAATAATTAACAAAATATTTACACATAATAGCAAAATCGTGTGTAAATTATTATTTTTACTTTAGCGACATTTTGTCATTTGAATAAATATTTTGTGGTTTTTTATTATATTTGATATCAAATTTTGATGATTTTTTTGTTAGAGATTAGGTTCTTACGGATTTAAAAGTATAAAGCTTAAATGGTTAAATGTCAAAGTTTAAGACTTAGTTGAGAGATTAAATCGTTAAGGACTTAAAAGAAAAATGTAGTAATTATAATGGATAATAATTATATAATAATAATTAAAGGTATAGTAATATTTAAAAAAAATTAAAAAATATAGCAAAGTCTATTAGTATCTATAGCTAATAGACTCTTATATTCTATCGATAGATCAATATTTACAATATGATATATTGATGATAGACTTTTATCACTGATACATTTTGCTATAGTTACCATTTTATAAATGTTGTTTATATATGTTAATGTTTTGAAACTAATTGTTATATTTGCAACGGTTTAAAAATGAAAAATGGCCATTAAGATTCAGATTACAGTTGAACCCGAGAAGAAACAATAAAAAAAGAGCTATCAAATAAATGCAACAATAATGAGCTAAGCGGCAAAACCCTAGACCATGGCCTACACGCTCTCTACTCTGCAATGGGCGTCGCTTCTTCCATTATTCTCTCATTTCTTTCTCCAATTGCTAATCTAGATCCATGGCCAACGACGCCGCACTCAATTCCTCTCTGGTAATCTTGGCCACCGCCGTCGTTCTCGTCGGAATCACCACGTATTCCTTCAAGAAAATGGCCGTAACTTATTTCGTCGGCGTTTTCGCCATCGCCGGTGTTCTCTTACCGGATTGGTGTTTCTTTGACCGAGATTTCTCCCGGTGGACTTCTCCGGTCACCGAAGAGGAAAGGGAATCGTATAGGAACGCGACTGGATCTCCGTTCCAAAGGTCGGTTATACCTTTAATTTCTTCTCTTCTCTTCGTGTTCCTTTTTCTTGTTCGATAAATTAGGTTTAGTGATTTTGCAACCTCTTCGTTAGTTGCATGATCCTTAAACTTCACGTTTAGATCGTAGAGAGTTCAATTTTACGGTAATCGGTCAGATTTGAGACTCCAATTTTAACATTAGTAAGAGTTTAAAAATCTAGTTTTTTACCCACTGTCCTAAAATTAAATTAATTATAATCACTTTTTTAAATAATGATTAGTTATAGTATAACTAATCATGAATCATCCATAGTAATAAGATAATAATTTTAATTTTTAGAAATAATATAATTTCTTGTCACGTATTTATATTAGGTAACTAGTGAACTACCGAACTACTACAAATTTCCTAAGGCTATACTAAATGTTCTTTTATTTACTTTTTAATTTTAAATTTTGAAAATAAAAAATAGCTTTTTCTATTTGACTAAAATTTAACTAAAATTACAAACTATTATAAGAAATCGTAAAAAATTGAAGAGAAAATATAATTAATTTTTTAAAAAGAAAAGATAAATTTACGTGGCTTTTCTAATTTTCTTTTTTTTTCTTTCTAATTTTTGTTTCTTGGAATTTTTTGCAGGTTTAGAATTTATCCAATGAGACTAATTGTGTACGGCACAGTCTACAGTATTGCTATGTACAAGTGGTGGCAATACGTGACCAGCTAAATTTCTTTTAAAAGGTTAAAATATAATTTTGTTCCATATAATATAATTGGTTTAATTTTAGTTTTTTTAAAAAAAACTTTTAAATATTTAGTTAGAGTCCTAATACTTTTAAAATTTGTAAATTTAGTCCTTTAGACTTATAAATTTATCTTTATAAATATACTTTTTAATGTTATTTTCACTTCACTTTACTTAGCAAGCAATAATGGGAGGTGATACAAGAACACTTTCATATCCTTGATATTTTTGTAAATGTGCTCGATTTTTAGGCGTCCAAATGAAATTCGGCACAAATTCTTAAAAATTTTAGGGTTTTTTATTTTTATTTTTAAACGTTATAGTTATGTGACACTTTTGTTGATGGCCAAGAAATAATTGAATTTTTTATAATAAAAAAAACAAACAAAGAAATTTTGTCTTAAATTTGAACAATTGTCGTAGATAAAGATCTTGATAAGCAAGTGGTAGGGATCGACGAACTAGAGTTGATAATTGAGAGCGCATCCCCTCAGATCGCTCTCTCGATCCAGATGTTTTTAATTTAATCGTTTTCTCGATTTTCTTTTTGTATTTCCTTCATTGATTTTCTTATTGATCTAAAAAGCATTTCACACGAACCTCTTCTCGCTCCTCTTTATGTGTTTATTTGATTCCTTCATCATTTTTCTTTCTTTTCTTTCACGTGTTTCAAAATGAATTGAGAAGGTAAGAATATCACACGGTAATTTCATAAAAAGAAAATTTGAAAGAGGAGAAAGAAAAGAGATCGATCATAGAGCATAAGTAGGTGAGGATCTACATGTTACGTTGGTCATTTGGATAATTCCACCCTGACAATGCAAACAAAAGTTTGAAAAAAAAAAAAAGAAAGAGAAAACTTAACTTCAATTGGATGAGGTGAGTTATTACAACTCACTCAGTGTTTGAGCCTCCAATTATTATAGTTGCGTGGTGTTTACAACTATTATAATTTACAATTAAGTACACTAATATATTTGAAATTTCTATTCGTCACAATGTTTCCTACTTCCATACCCATCCTCTCTCCTTTTTTATTATCGTAATTACTTTTTTTTTATTCATAATAAAGTTGTTTACACTCCAAACACATACTACTAGAACCAACAAACTATAATAAGCACGACGTACTACAACAACAAACCCAACGACCCTAACATCTCTAAAATTTTAAAAATCAAGATCATTTGGTCCTCTCAAAATAGTCCATCAATACAAAAATTTCACGATATTTTTTTAACATAATGTTCAAAGAATTATAATAACAATCTTGGTTTATAAGAAAAATTGATGTGATTGTCGAAAATTGTGTAGAAATAAATAGGGTGTGGATAGAACTTTGAAATTGATTTGTGACTAAGGACATAGTATGTTACGTGAATGTTGAAAACTAGTGAGATCCAAATTGAATACTCCTTGGCGTGGACGGAAACACTATCTTCAAATATAACAAATTTGCTCTCCATATAAACCCAATCCCAATAGTTCCAAATATATTTGTAAAAGTAACCTTGACCTAGACGAGGGATAAGATTGGGGGGAGCCTATTCTATAATCTTTAATTAGTTTCGGTTCATAATTTTAAAACGGTCCCTATTTGTCACAGTGTTTAACATTTTTTTCTCAAACTAAAATAATCTACACTTCAAACACAAACTATTATAACTCAACTATAAAAAACCTCAAAACGTCTTCAAAGTAGTTATCTAATACCAATAGACACATCTAGTTCATATGCTTATAAATCACGTCAAAATACTATTTTGGTCCATATGCTTTAAAATTCGTTCAATTTTAATCATTCTATTTTTAATAAATCTTAATTTTGGTTTTTACTGCTAGTTTATTGATATTTTTATTATTAGTGTTTGTAATCAATTTGTGTGAAAAATAAATTTTAGTAACTAAATTTAAATTGTATTGGAAATATTTGAACTAAAATTATACCATTAAAATGATAATAATGACTAAAATTCAACAAACTTACTGAACGATAGTTTAATCTCCCATGGAAAATAATAACAATTATAGTAAATAAATAGTTGATTTTATTTATTTATTTATTAAAGTGGAAAGCTTAATTCCTAATTTTCATTGTCCTGACTATGTGTATATGTTTTGAATTCAATGAATGTAGGGTAGGCTCATATATCTTCAGATTTAGGCACCTTCTACCCTATTAAAGGAGGAAGGCTAGATAATTATTGCAAGACGTTTAAAACGCACCGTATCGAACCAACTTGGTTTGATCACCAATTAGTTAAATAATTATATAATTATTTTTTGTAATTTTTTTTTACCAAAACTTTATTATTAGCACATGCAATCATTTTGTTTAGGGTGATGCTGTGAAACAAAGTAGCACGGATCACACCATTACCTATTTTTTTAGAACAACAATCTTTCAAACATTTCTATAATAGTATAATATTTAAAAGTGTACATTCGTTGCCTATGACTTTGCTTTTGGTTTCACCTAACATGTCAAAAAAGATAGCTGTTCTCACCTATATACTTACGATCATTCTTTTATCTATCGCTTTGGAACTTTTTTCGTATTAAAGTGAGAGATTGCTAATGGTTCCTTAATATCAACAAAGTATTTAAAGATAAATATTTAAAAAATGTTTTTTTGTAATATTAATAGTTATTTAATCTATAAGATTGAAATTTCATTGTATACATATCACCGAGTCAAATTAAAAAAAAAAAGAAGATAAATAACACATGACAAGAATATGAATAATATAAATATTTGATTGTAGTATTTTAGAGGAAGTCAAAAAAACAGCGATAAATTATCCGGAGGCAAGCACAGGCGACCGTGTCGTGAGCCACGTGGGGGAATGCTCGAGAAACGTGCCATGGAAAAACAATCCTAATCCCTTCTAGCACCTGAATGTCACGTGCCAAACCATTAGCCGTATGGCCCCCTTTCACCCTCGTAGTACGTGCCAAACATTACCGCGCTTTTCGTACGCTTCGCCACGCCACCATACTTCAATTATTTTCTTTATCTTTATTATCTTACTTAACTATTATTTTACAATAATCTAAATTAGATTATATATCATTAATAATTAAACTTTCAGCCCCGTAGCTATTTGTGTCTTTTTTAATTTTGTATTATGTCATTCATTGACTTATTTAATATATATATTTAAGTCTAAATACATAAACATTTTATATCATAAGATTAAATTTGTAATTAAATCATTTTTAAGTATTAGATACATTTATTTATTTATTTATTTATTATTGTAATAATCCGAAACAATCGGTGTGAAGGCTTCGGCTTCGGCTACGTATAAATTGCGAAATCGAACTGTCAAAAAAACCGCGACATAAAGTTGAAAGAAAAAAAGAAAAAATTAAAAGAAAAAAAAGTAAAAAAAAGAAATTCATAGCACACGAGATGCGCCCCTTGTTTGGCATTCCACAAACTGCTAATTCCAATACTTCCACTTCTAATACCGATCGAAGAATTAACGCTCTTGTTAGGCATCTGGTCGAATCACCTTCATCCGCCATGGCTGATTCAATCTCTGTTTCTCCCACTTCCTCGTTGAATACTGATTCCGTTTTCGCTCATATTGTTCGTGCTCCTGAAGATCCTATTCTCGGGGTAATCTCTCTCTCTCTCTCTCTTTTTCCATCAATCCTTGTACGTTTTTTCCATTTCTTGCTCTGCTGATCAATCTTCTCTCGTCTTGCATTTCTTTGTTCGGTTGCTGATTAGTTGAGAGGATTTCGTTTCCGTTTTCGTTTTTTCCTTTTCTTCTCCTGCTGTTAGTTTAAGTTTTTAATTCTTTACGTCTCTGATTTTGACTTTTCTGTTTCTATTATGTACGGTGTTTTTATTGAAATGAACTATGTCGAGCTTTTGGATTATTGTGATCCGGCATTTTTTGTTGGCTGTTTGCGGATCATGATCGTTGCTTGTGTGTTTTTCTTGCAATCTAACTGACTGTTGTTTCTGATCTCATTTTTGTTGTGTTTTGGAAATTTGTTCCGCTTATCACTTGGTTTAATGGCTTTAGAAACGCCAAAGGATATTTTTAAGGAATACGAAGACTATAGGACAAAAATCTACTCGCCTACTTTTGTTTAATTCGTATTTATACATTTTGCATCTATCTATCCGATGTTTTGCAATTTTTACTAATATATATCAATTACTATGTTGCATGGATAGGTGACTGTTGCATACAACAAAGATCCGAGTCCGAACAAGTTGAATCTGGGCGTCGGTGCTTACAGGACAGAGGTACGTATCTGTTGCTTTAGATTGTAGAATCTTATAATTTATTCATTAACGAGATGTCTTAGCAGTTAGCATGTCTGGTTAGAAATCTATAAATATTGTAGTATTTTGATATGATAGGAAGGAAAACCTCTTGTATTGAACGTTGTCAGAAAAGCAGAGCATCAGCTTGTTAATGATAGGTATTTTTCTTCTTCATTCACTTGGGATTCTTATTTGATATAGATATATGTCGAGGTTCTTATTTTAATGATCTACAGTTTACGAGTTAAGGAGTATCTTCCGATCGTGGGTTTGGCTGAGTTTAATAAACAGAGTGCGAAGCTTATTTTTGGCGCTGACAGGTAAGCTGTACCGCTTTTATTTACAGTTGGTTAGCTCATCCTTGGAGTAGCATCTTTGGTTAAATAGTTTTCTTGTTTGGATCGTATTTCTTATTCTTACTTTTATATAGCCCCGCTATCCTTGAGAATCGTGTCACAACTGTTCAATGCTTGTCCGGTACTGGATCATTGAGGGTTGGTGGTGAATTTTTGGCAAGACATTATCATGAGGTGCGGAGTCGCTTAGGTGTTCAATTATCATGCTTATTATGCTTTACTTTATCATAGTAATAAAGGCATCTCAATGTGCATTTTTTTCTTGGTTTTCAGCGGCTTATATACATTCCCCTGCCAACATGGGGGAACCACCCCAAAGTTTTTACTCTGGCTGGTCTGTCTGTCAAAACTTACCGATATTATGATCCCTCAACACGAGGGTTGGATTTTCAAGGTTCAAACTCGTTCTCTTTTATAACTGTTTAATAGTTTTTTTTTGTTCCATCTCCATAATGAATTCCAACGTGTTTTTATCTTTCATGGAAGTGTTGGTGCAATTAGATTACTCTCGACTTGTATAGCCTTTAAGACTACAGTGCCCCTGGCATCCCATATGGGAGTGCTTTAAGATGATTGGTTATTGAAAATTTTGATGTTGAGTATGTCAGTCCCTTGCCATTCCTTACCATTGGTTGGACAACTTTAATGTGTTATAGGCCTCTTGGAAGATCTTGGTTCTGCTCCATCTGGAGCTATAGTTCTGCTTCATGCATGTGCGCACAACCCAACTGGTGTCGACCCAACCCTTGAACAATGGGATCAGATCAGGAAGTTGATGAGATCAAAACAGCTTTTACCTTTCTTTGACAGTGCTTATCAGGTAAGGGTTATAGATATTATAAAATGGAGAATGACTTGCATATCAAGAACTTAACAAGACAATCTAGCCGTTTAAACTTCTGATATGCTTGCCTTTTATGATACAGGGTTTTGCCAGTGGAAGTTTGGATAAGGATGCACAGCCTGTGCGCTTATTTGTTGCTGATGGAGGTGAATCTTTTGTAGCCCAGAGTTATGCAAAGAATTTGGGGCTATATGGCGAACGTGTTGGTGCTTTAAGCATTGTAAGGTTTTTAGAAGAAAGTTCATACTCGATTTATTGAGATATGTAGCGTCATATCTTCATTGATTGAATATGGAGTCTGTTGTATTATTGACAAATACAGGTTCTATTATAAATTGAGATGAGTAAGTTATAGTAAGTTACTCTTCCATGCAATGCACGTGCATGATTTTCCACTGCACTATTCTTTTGAAATGATAAATTCTTGTACTCTGGAAAATTGTGCATATTTGGCGTGGAATTAACATCTTTTCTGTTTGTATAATACAAATGAAAGGTTTAACTTGGAATTTCTAAGGGAAAATGCAAAAGTTACTCTTACCTTTAACCTGAATGCAAATATAATAACCCCTTGTTGTATCATTACCATTAATAATAGAAGTTAACTGAATTGGTAAAAGTACAAATTTCTAAACAGCAAGACCTTGTAGTTTAAAAATTAATATTATTATGCGGGGTAATGTTGAAGGGTATTATTATTATTGATAGACATTTTTTTTTTCATTCAAAAAATCTTTGAAGCATGAACATGCATGGATGGTGTCTAAGCTGGTATGCTTCTAGATTTCTGCCTTGATCTTACACTTTGTTACTGTTGAACAGGTCTGCAAGAATGCTGATGTCGCAAGCAGGGTAGAGAGCCAGCTAAAACTAGTGATAAGGCCCATGTACTCAAATCCACCCATTCACGGAGCATCTATTGTCGCTACAGTCCTGAAGGACAGGTAAAGATAAGAACTTCTTATATGACCCCAACTTAGGCTGGGAAGGTGAACATATATAAGCAAGATGCTTGTGTAGACTTTATTTCCAATTCTGAAAATTTGTGTGGAACTGATTTACTGTCCATGCCTCATGAAATCAATATCTTTGTTTCAACGTTAGGGATTTGTTCAATGAATGGACTGTTGAGTTGAAGGCCATGGCAGACCGTATTATTAGCATGCGCCAACAACTTTTTGATGCCTTGCGCGCAAGAGGTTAGTGTTTATTCTCCTGATATCCCTTCTCATATTTACGTGGTTCTCTTTTTATCCTCGTTTTGAGTGCTTATTGGCCTCATTATATCAGTTCGTTTAGTGACTAGATTGTATTATTCTAAGGCTATAGCTAAGGATAAGAGTAGTCAATGAGAGAAAAAGGGAATAAAACATTTGTGGCGCGGATGAGAAGAACGATCATACTTGGTGGGAATGCAGACTAGGTCGACAAGGCTGAATCTCAATTTATCATAAAATTCAAATTTAGGTTCCATTTGATAATGATTTAGTTTTTGATTTTTGATTTTGGAAGATTGTGCCGATTTTCTTATAATTCTTCAACTGTGGTTTTCAAAAGAAGAAATAAATAAACAATTTAAAGACTGTCTTTTTTTCATTTTCAAAACTTGGCATAGTTTTTTAAAAGACCTGAGGTAGATAACAAAATAAGGAAATTAATAGCTGGGAGTAGTGTTTATATAAGCTTAATTATGAAAAATAGAAAATAGCCAAATGGTTATTGGGCCTTAACAATCATTGGAATCTTAATTAGTTTTTAGTTGGTTATTTAATTTGAAGAAGAGAGGATACGGTGCTTGATTTAGTTTTACCTTTTACATCCATTCTGTCTAATATATGGTTAATTTAGTCCCTGTTAAATTTAGGAAGCTCCGTTTGAGACTTGTCAGGAGAATTGAGTGCGATGGGTGAATGATTAGGGGGACCTAGTGGTCCCCTAGCTAGTGAATTGATATGATACCGATGGCTTTCTGGTGAATATTTTCTGGTCGTTGTGTGTGCGTTTACGGTCTGGTGAGATAATAGTGATGGCTTGAGAACGAATAGGTTCCTTTTGGAGAAAATTAAATATTCTAGAAAATTCGGGAGGAATGTGGAAGAAATTACTTGGTCGAGATTTGGTTAAATGTTAAGAGAAGAAAGGGAAAATAAAAGAGGAGAAAAACTGTATTCTTCAATCTGGAAGTCCTAATTGTCCCAAAGAATTGCAAATATAATAAAATCTATTAACGATAGATTATATTAAATCTATCATAGACTCCTATCCTATCCATAATAGATAAATTTTGAGAGGTAATATGAAGTTTGGTATTCAACAAATTCTGTTGTATTGTTCGCAACTGCTCCTTTATTTTAAGAATTGCATAGTCAATCAAGATTTGTGTTTATAGTAGATGGAGAGATCTGTCATGGAATTTGACCTTTTTGCATCCTAATTAAACATAGCGATATAATTTTCTCAAGTAAACTAAAGTGCTATAAAATAAATGCTCTGATTTATCTATATGAGAATTTGGAAAATAGTAAAAAAAATCATAAATTTGGTAATTTTTGTGATTTGGAGCCATATTTGATGGGTTTTTGTGGTGTGTTATTCATCATTCATGTGTGTGGGTGTGTGTGATGCAGGTACACCTGGTGATTGGAGTCACATCATCAAACAGATTGGAATGTTTACGTTCACAGGATTGAACTCCGAACAAGTTAGCTTCATGACCAAAGAATATCACATTTACATGACCTCTGATGGGTAAAGCATCTTTCCTTTCACATTGCTATAATTTTCCCTCTAAATGCCCAATCATTTGCGTCTTCCATCACCGGGATTTCGTTATTTTGCTTTCTTGTTTTTTGCCCTTTTTCCTACCATGTTTGATATTTGTTTCTTAATATCTTTGATTCTTTCTTTCTTTCTTTCTTTATCAAAATAAAGAAAATAAAAAGATTTATAGCAAAATGAACAAAAATATTTACAAATATAACAAAATATAATAGATACATATTAGTGTATTTTGATCTACCGTGATCGAGTAATTTTGATATTTTGCAATATTTTTAAATGTTTTCAGAAGTTTAGTTATTTAAAATACTTTCTCAAAGAAAAATAATAAAGAAAATAGGAACATAAATGCATTTGTAACAATTTGCCCCCCAAATTCTCAGGAAAAAAAAAAAAAAAGTCTAGTACATCTTTTGGGAGGCTTTTTTTTTTTTTTTTTTTTAATTTCTTTTGTTGCTAGCTTAAATTTCACTGTTTTAGGTCCGTGTCAGTTTCTGAACTTTCAGTCCAGAAATAAAACTCGACCATTCAATCTTATTAGAGACCAAAATTAGCTCTTCATTGCTTTAGGTCCGTGTACATGTCAAATTCACTTCTTCTGTTCATATCGATGGGAATTTAAATTTATGATTTTAACTTAAAATTTTGGTTGTTAAAAAACTTGGGGTAAAGATTGGATTAGTGGGCCTGTTTTTTAATTTTCTTAGAGTTGTATGAGATCTTCAATAGTTCAGGATATTTGAACGGTTTGCATTCAAAATTATCTGTAAGAATATTTTTGAACCATTTTCAAAAGTTTAAGGATGCTTTTTAAACTTTTCAAATGGATATTTTTAACACAAAACTAAAGTTTAAGGACAGTTTTTATAATTTAGCCTACGGACAATTAGGATTGATTACGAAAACCAACGTGAAAATGAATACAACATCTACTTACCATAGTCTTCAATTCAAAACTTACGATATCTTATTGTCTAAGATTATAGTTTGTCTTTAAATAAAAAATTGCAACATAAGAACACTACTCAAAATATTTAAGACATTGAGAAAACAAACAAAAATACGAATTTACATGATGTGGTTGTTACGTGTGCAGGAGAATCAGCATGGCAGGTTTGAGCTCGAGGACCGTACCTCACCTTGCGGATGCAATCCATGCAGCCGTAACTCGTGTCGTCTAATTTTGTCCCCCACACCCGCATATTTTTCCTATAGTTCTTACCATATTATTAAAAATAAATACTGTTGCTTACCATACTGTATGCAACCCGTTGTCATGATTGGCAACGTTACAAAAACACATTTTTGTGACATTTGAAGTTATCGCCCTTCGAAAAAAATTTCATTTTACATTCTAAGTTTTGGTTTACTTCAGATTGATAATCTAGAATTACGGGTAAAACACATACAATACTATTTTTTTTTTTTTTCATTTTTTTGATAAATGAGATGAATGTAGACATTACATTAAGGAATTGGTGGACGGTGGTAGAGGAAATAGATGATTTGTTATGTGCAGCCATTGAGAAGATAAGAAGGGGGACTATGTAGGGTGGTCGCTGCTGTTGTTTTCACGCACTCCGTCCCTACTTTTCCTGGAGAGCCGCACTCGCTGAAGTCCAATACCCTACACTCTGCCTGAAAGTGAAATCATACGACCCTTAAAACAATATTAGCCAAAATTCAATCTCTCATAGATGGATCCCCCATTATTGAAAATAAGAATATCACAAATAAAGTCTTAAAATCAATTGACCACACTTGTTCAAAATTCAAAATAAGAATAGTTTTAGTTTACCCTTCAAATACTAACTATTATAACTTAAATTAAACTAAAATATTTGTACTTCAAATCCAACTGTCGTCACTATTATTTGCATTTTCTATCATGATACTCTACATATATGATTTATATGTGATAAGTCTCCTATCAACTACATCTCATCAGATATGTTTAGAATTACCTTTGCCTTTTTCGCCTTTTTCTATATTTATTAGTACTTGAACATTTCTAAAACACCAAAATGAATCGACGTCAAAAATATAAAAGGCAAAGTAGTAATTAAACCTATATTATATAATAGAGACTTAAGAATCCCAATAAATGGTTAAAATATCATGGGCTTTTGGTCCATCATGATTTCTCTTTTCCATTAAAAATGCAACAAAGTTTCTTTTGCCTGAAAACTTTATATCAAAACTTTAACATTTTGAATATTTTATTCTGAAAAGGTTGAAAGAGGTAAGGTTACGGGCTCGTGAAATTTTTTAAAGAAAAGAACCTTTGCCAAAAAGAGAAGAGAACGCTTATGGAAAGAAGAATGATTACCAGAACAGATTCATCACAATGGAGCTGTTTCATACGCGATCCCTTTAGAAGTGTGTCTGGAGTTTCATTACCCAACACTTCATGGGCGTTGGCACATGCAGCTGCCGTTCTCTCGCTTACTTGTTTCATTAGCCCGATCGCATCAAGGCTTCGATCCTTCGGGCTCGAAAAATATCCAATGTCCTATGCAACAAAATACAACAATTTAATCAAACGATGGATAAACGATCGTTTAAAGAAAACTTCTCTCCCATTCCAAAGAGTCTAAATAAGTACTACCTCGATCGATATTTCAGTATCGATCCTCGGGCCGGGTAGGAAAGAATTGAAAAACCAAGGAGACATCCATGCTGAAGGGGATTCAATACTTCTCTTGAATGGAGTTTCACCAGCTGCAGGTCTAAAAGCCATAAAACGATGTCCATTAGAAAACGTAAAAGAAAAGAAAGAAAGCAGAACACAATACTGAAACTCCATAAATATAAACGTGAAAGAAATAATGCATTAGGGAGAGAAGGGAAAGATGAATCTCACAACGAAGCAATTCCAGTGGCCGTAGTCTGTGGTCGAGTAGAATCTATCTGCTTTACATCGTCAGCATTTGATGCATCTTCCAATTTGCTTAGACAGTGTCGTTTCTTAATTCTTGTACTTGAATTGAGAGCTTTTTGATCAACAGAGTGGAGTAGCAAGTCATTGGCGTCATGTTCAGCCAGGACTCCAGGAGGTACCTTCCAAACGTGAAATTAACTATCAGATCGTGTTCATTGTAAAAGAAAGAACAAGAAATTTGGTTCTCATACGATGAGTACATCGTTGAATGTTGGATACCAGTAAACTTGATTGTTCAATACAATAAAATAGTTGGTAATTCTTCAATGATAAAGAAAATCATCTACCAAAAAGTCGGTTGAAAAGTGACTCACAATTTCAGCTGTGGATCGAATGCTTATCATCTCGGTATCAGCAGTCACTTGTTTTGTATAGTCTTGGGAACGACTTTTTGGAAAACCGTTCTCTGAAACCATGACGTCTAGAGATTCATTACTATCTTCAAAGGTACAATACATATTTTCTTTATCTTCAATACTATCCTTTAGGTTAGATGGAGATAATATAGAAGCTTTATCAGACCCATCATTGAACACAACATCCAAACGTGAAAAGTTTTCTGTCAAACTGGATGTCACATCGGTTTCAAGCTTTTTGTCAGTTCTTCTTTCAGAAAGAGGAGACATTAAATCACGGTGTCGTTTCTTCAAAATAGATGGAGTACTGGCAAAAGTTTTGGCAGCGCTTTTCAGTACGGCATCTGGACTATTATCACGAGATGGTGAATCCCATAATCTGAATGGAGTAACAGAGTTAAGAGAAGACATCATCAACTGGCGGATACCAAGTGGGCTGTACTCCTGCATTTCACTTCCAGACTGTATGAGATCACAGCTGAAAAAGGGAACATCTAGACTTGGAAAACGAGGAGGCTCGTAACAAAGAGCTCCCGAGTCTTGATGTTCGTCATTTTGTTTTGCTGATTCATCCAAACGAGTGCCATCTGCTTCTGCTTCTGCTCTTGCAAATGTATTCTCACAAATTGGTTTTGGCAGGTCTTCTGATCCACCAGGCTGTTCTTGCATTTCTGGGTTATCTGCAACATCAAAATAGGAAGGCTTGGATGTTCCATCTTTATAAACTAACCTATTTTGCTGGCTAGTTACACATTTGTGCTTTACGGCTCCTGCAAATAGGTTGGATCCAGTATCGCCATATAAAATCATGTCACCATTGACAGAAACCATAGATGGAATAAGCATGCCGGATGGACCAAAGGAATTTTTCTCCTGCACATCAGTTCCTGACGGATGATTATATATTTGTGGAGTCAAAGTATGGTTATTTTCCTCTTTTGGAATTCCCAAGGAGTGAACTGGTACTTCGTAATCACATATTTCAGATACACAAGGTCCTTCTTTAAGATTACTAGTCAGATGGCCTTCACTTTTTGTATCTGAGAATAGGACCCTGCAACACTCATCATCAGATATAAACATGCACTCTGCTTGGGCAGAAGCCACAGCTCCTTTTATCATCGAAGAAGTTTGAGCAGAATCGCCAACTCCATGACTTTCACCCATCCCATTATCAATTGATTGAAACTGTGATGCTTCTTTGGCCACCTGTAACGAAGAGATGTTAGGAAACTCATTCAAATCACACTGGTCCTCCCTATTTGAAGTTGTTCTACAATCATGCGAGAGATTTTGCTGTGAATGTGATGAGCGACCCATTTCTTGAGCAAACTTGGCAATTGGACAAGTGATCACTTCCATGGGAGGACGGTAGTAGGGTTCTGAACTGGATACTGGGCTGGCACTTTGTTCCTTTCCCAATCCCAAATCCTCAATCAACTGAAATTCCTTTCTCATATTCAGAGTCGCACATGCTGAATCGATCATAAAGCTATCAGCAACTGTTGCATCTTGACTGCACTCTGAAATCTCTTCTGTATCCATTCCCTTCAAGCCACTGTCATTTCCACTACCAAGCACCTTTGAAGATGAAACTGGGAGTTGGTTTGGTTGTCCAGCGGGAATTGGATCTTGAAATTGTGAGAGCATGCCTGAGGCCAAGTAAGAATCTAATTTCTTTTTGACAGAACTGTTCCAATGGTTTTTTATGGCATTGTCTGTCCTGTTGATTATAAAAGCACAAATATAACATTTTTCAGGATCAAGTGAAAATTTTCCAATTAAAAATGGAAAGAAATGCAGTTGTAGAGAATAAAGCTGCGATGAAAAGAAATCCAACAAATTTAATCTGAAAAGATTTATAGGAACAAAATTATGCACATATAGGACAACCCCACATAATGCCTCAACTTCAAGATATAAATGGGAGTCTGGGACACACCTTCCAGGTAAGAACTTTGTTAGCTCTGCCCATCTGTTGCCATAAATTTGATGAGCACGAATTAAAGCTAACTCCTCTTCTTGGGTCCATGCTTCTTTGTTTATATTAGGGTTGAGGTGATTGTGCCACCTAAAAAACAGAAAGCAGTTTATGTAAAAGAACATGGGAAGGACAGCTGAAAATTTAATAGAACATCAAGTAGGGATGCATGAAAAGTTCAACTCGATGGCACCACGAAATCATAATGGCTTCCAGAAATAAATTTTCAACAGATGAGGTTAACCAAAGAGATAATAAAAGTAAAACATGAAAATCAAAAATCAAAAAATAAAATAAAATAAAGAAGAAGAGGCAAGAAAAGAACTCAATTCTCTTACCTTTCTCGGCACTGCTTACCAATACGTCCAGGTAAATGTGTTGCAATTGTGGACCACTTTTTCGGTCCATATTTGTTCACCAGGTCGATGATAATTTCATCCTCCTACATTCAATTCACAAGCAAACAGGTAAGTTCATGTAGAATTCCATATATAGAGTATCGAAAGGTATGATGATTATTAAATTATCATTACTGAAATTTCACAAGCGGATCACCTCTTTAGACCATGGACCTTTGACAAGCTCGGGATTTAAAACCTTTTGCCACCTATGCAGACATTGTACATCAGTCCGATCCTTGAAATATCCAGCTACAAACAACCAATAACAAATGAACCAGTGATGCAGTAAAAGAACACAGTAGTCCATACAAAATATTATTCATCATGGAATATGGCCTCCTTTTACATGGTAAATTAGGTTATCTAATCATCTAGATGCCGTAAGTACACTTTACATATGATGAAGCAGACATCAATAATGTTACTAGATCACCATCACGGCAGAAATCCTCCATTATGTTAAGAATGACCCAAAAAGAGCATCTTCAGTACAATAAAATATATCCTTGGCCTCTACAATATGCCAACACATCAATAATACCTATTTTCTTCCAGTTCTTGCCTTTGAAATGATCAACTGCTTGTCGCAAAATTTCATCCTGGATGTGTATAAAATAGATTATTCATCAAACATATAACTTTTGGAACAACAAAATCGTGAGCAAAGTAAAAATAAT
>JBBPDJ010000017.1:2345812-2360768 GCA_037974625.1 Cucumis cinereus
CATATAACTTTTGGAACAAAAAAATCGTGGGCAAAGTAAAAACAATCAAGGAAAAATTCTACCCCCCCCCCCCCCCCCCCCCCCCCCAACACACACACACACAAAAAGAAAAGAAAAAGAAAACCAAAGAGTAAAGAAGGAAAACAAAAACATCACAATTCTTTCCTGCAGCCAACTAGAACAATGAAAAGTAATATCTAACAGACTGCAGTATGATATAGGATCTCATGATACATGATAAACTTACCTCTTCAGGTGTCCACTGTCCTTTTGTTGAACGTCTTGTTGGGCCACTAGTTCTCCTAAACATCCCAAAAAGAACATAGATAGAGTTCAAACTTCAGGCGATAATTAAGTTTTTTCCTTCCGACAAAGTAATAGGGCAAGGAAGGTATATGAATGTCAAGCAACAGTATAGAAACTGTGTGGTACAGGACATAAAGTCAATTCAAACACAAATCCACAGAAATGGGGAAAAAAATCTTGTTGAACCAAAGGACATCAAAATACAACCATTTACAAGGGAAAATGAAAAGAAAGAGTAAAATTGCAAGTTGCTAAAGACAGAATTACAACAAGCTAGTTACTGACTGGTATGCCTCTCCAGTAATAAAGGAAATCAAGGAAAATGTTTTACAGGAACAGGATCTCAAGAATATTTCAACTGAAACAGTTCTTATATGAGTTACAGTGCCAAATTTGGTTTAGAAGATTTGCAAGACAACAGTTACAAGACAACAATATAGTAAAGTGCAGACAGAGAGGCCAAAACTTGAAGAATGAGGCAAATGAGAAGAAATATGGAGCAAAGCATTAGATCTGCTTAGTTAGATGGATGAAATTACCCTTGGAGAGCACGTATCCTCGGATCACGAACCGCCTCCTCAGGATTGTCCGAAGGTGTTGAGATGGTCTTATCACCTTCCATAACTCCTTGACATAGAGGGACAAATGCATAATATCCCAATTCCTACCCGACAATGGCTTGTTCCAAAGAATTCTATCCAGACCATTATTTTATTCCAATTTAGAAAAATCTACCATTTCATCTAACAATTTCTGACCATGGAAGATAACCAGTGAATATCTGCAGGTAGTAAGAACAAAGAAATAGTACGAAAATACAAAACATAAGACCGTATCTATAATGTATAAATGTGCCTAATCGTTGTTCAAAGGCAAGTATCGAACCAAAAAACATCAGTTCCAGTAAATTAAATCTTAGCATTTCAAAGCTCTATAAAATTTGAGCTCAGCATGGCCTTTGAATCAACGATGTTGAAAATCAGCAGTGAGACATAGTGGATCTAACTTCGGTCAAAGTTTCTTTAGGCAGTTCTTACAGTAAGCGATGTGAAACGCATAAAATCAGATATTCCTCCAGGTGAAAAATGAATGCATATCGATATTCCCAAAACTCACTCTACGTGAGAAAAAAAAGACCTCATCATTCAAAAATTAATTACTACAACAAGAAGTCTAAAATCCATATCATGAAAATAAACTGAAAGGCATAACAATTGAACCTAATTTTAGAAGTGGAATAAGCTATCAATCCTTGATTAAAACGCGCGTTGTGCATAATACTTGCATCAAAACCTATTAACCATACTCCAAACCTCAAAAAACGACGGAAATGACTGTCAGGAGCCAAACCTCAAAACGACGAAAATGACTTACAAAAACTCAATTTCCACCGCCGCAAAGACTGGAAAAAAGATCAGAGAAATGATTCATTACAAAATCGAACTCCAGAGACAGAAAACAACAAATTGCCTAAGTGTGAATAAACCGAAACCACAACGAGGATAATATAGAGAACATTTCAGAGTCCACAAGGAAAGTCACTCAAAATAGAAGGAAAAAAATGTTCAAGAATTCACAAATTTGAACTGAAATGCCTAGAAAACTTCAAACCGAAGCGAAAAACAATCAAATCGACAAAGAGATCATAAAATCAATGGAGTTAACAAAATTAACCAAAGAAACCCTAAAGAACTCACCGGCGTCGGCGTCGAGCGGCGGCGAAGTGCAGATAAATAGATGAAACTGGATGAAGCGATCGAAAGAGAACGCATTAGAGAATCCGCGAGGAGTAGAAATTTGATCGGAAGAAGGAGGAATGAGGCAAAGCAAAGAGAGGAACTCGTAGCGAGAACGAAATGGCTTAGGATTTGGAAACGATAATTTAAACGGTCCGGAGCTCTATTCAAACATAAAGGGGCGGACTAAAGGGATTCAAAACCAGCGGCTAAGATGACAGCATGTTCGGAAATTGGACGGTGAAGATTTGAACACGTGTGAAACGGAGATGTCGTACTACCGACAATGATTACGTGTGATGGTTGCAGTAATCGACAAGTCTTAACGGGAAATGACCTCCGTCACACTTTATTTCATCTTTTTAAAACTTCACCAAATTTTCACCATTTCTATCTTGGAAAATAAAATAAATACATAAATAATTCTTCACTTTGTATCACTTGATTTTTTAAAATATATATATATACATACACATATATATATACGAATTAATTTAATTTTTTTGGTTAGAATTTCATTTTAAAATCATTAGTACATAATTTTTACGAGTGTATAAAATTTCTTAAAATGCATGGATTAACATAATATAATAATTTGCATTCATATTATTTTATTTTATCTTCCGTATTGTTCTCACTTATTTTATAAAAAATACGTGATAGACTTTTCGTAAATTTAATAAGATTTTGGAGAAAGTTATTATATTTAGATGATTTTTAAATTAATTACAATTTTGAACAGAATGAAGTAATAGTTTACATATCATTTCTTGCATGTTTAAATTGTGTTTAAATTGACTTTATAAGTATTTATAAATTTGAAAGTTTGTTTATAAACACAATGTTTAGGCTAAACATTGTCCAAATGAATTATCACAAACGTATCTAGAATTGTAAGAAATCTAAATTTCAAGAATCATCACAAAAGTCTAAAATATGAATTAATACATTCCTAGCTTTAAAAATAATAAATTAATACATATTTTAAATCATACAACACTCAATGTTTTTTAATGTTTAAGTTAAAAAAATGTAAATGAGTTTGTCTATTCTTATTTGAACTAGATAATAATAATAATAATAATAATAATAAAAAATTATTAGTAGTAGTAGTAGTATCATTATTAATTCAGTGGTTAGTGACTTTAAACCTAACGGATTCACTAAAATGAGATAAATTGAACATTGTTTTCATATGAACTGAAATTATGTCTTCTAGAAAGTAGGAGCAACCAAAGCATTCAAACGACATCGACTTACTATCTTTTTAAATGAAAGAGCTATGTTTCCTCTTTAGCTCTAAGAAGGAAGGGCATCGACAGAAAGGGCATCGACGTTGAAATTGATAGTATAAATATGAAAGAATAATGAATTTATATTTAGTCTAAGGAATTTGTAGATTTCAATAGTAAAATGATATTTTATTGATTCCTCATACTATGTTACTTCAAAAGAAAATTGTACGGTGAGTCCAAAAGTTTACAATTTTATGAACTTCGTAACTCCTTATTTCTTACTATTTCACTGATAAAACATAAGCCTTGTTGAGACGCAGTTTAGAAAAATAGAGTCAACCAAAGCATTCAAATGAAATTGAAAAAATAAAGAAAAACAAAAGCTTTTTATTATTTATTTATTTATTTTAGGCAGTAAAATTTACTTTATCTAAAAGCAAACATGCCAGACTTTCAAATTTCATTGGCAGCTTTTCACCTGCCTCGGAAGAAACTAGGTGGGGGTCAAAAATTTAAAATAAAAAAAAAATAATAATAATAATAATAATAAAAGACTTCATTTTTCTTACTATGAAAAGAAAAAAGAAAGTAGGGGGCAAAACGAGCTAAATTTATCATCATTAAACAAGAGTAAGAGTAATTACAACTTACAGAACACCATATCTCCGCTTTCTTGAAAGGCACAGCAATTTTCCATTTGTATAGTCAGTCATCAAGTAGACACAACAAAGTTGAATATCATCGAGGCTAAACACAATTTGATCACTCACTCACGAGAGAACAACTTTGGGCCAAGAACCACAAGCTGGGATGATGGGCAGATGGCCATCTCTACAGAAGAGCAGGTTTAGCTCCTGCTAGTTTTTGCAGCATTTGTACCACGGATCAATTCGATCACATGAAATCGTCCTCCAGCTCTTGTAGTGATTTGCTTGTTGCTGCAATCTGTTTGTTTGATGTCATCTTTTCAGAAACCATCAAACCCTTGTAGCTCCTTAACTCTGCTTGCCTCTCTTTTTCTAACCTTTCCAGTTCTTCCCGGCGTTTCTACAAAATGAAACTTTACTAATAACTAGACATGAAAAGAATCACAATACTTCATGAAAACCACATAGCAAAGAAAAAATACATTGCTAGCAATGGTCAATGTGATTGTAGTCACTAGCAAATATCTAAGGATACAATTGCTACATAAACACTTCTAAACTTGTGAAGCAAGACAATTATAGAGTGCACTACAATGTTAGAGCAAGAATGTCTACATAGAATATGAAGTTTTACAGCCACCGGTTTCTTTAGTTTATGTATGTGTGTGAAGGAAAAGCTAAACCAAGGCCAACATGAAAATATACAGATTGTTTTTGTTTCTCCGTGTGTACTTTCCTTTTGTGTATTTTATAATTTGAGAGTTAAAGTAACTTATACAAGTCAGGTCTCGTGCCATACATATCTATTTGGGAGAAAATAGTAACCAATTCATATATATCAACTAGATTCTGGAAAAAGTATTTTACTCTGTTGGGGTAGAGGGCAATGTTGAAATATAAAAATCCAAGATGTAGACTGACAAAAGGAATAATTACAGAGACAGAACAAAAAGTTGTCACCAACCTTTTCTCTCAAGTGTTGCTTCCTCTCTGCTCTTTCAGCTGCATTCACTGCTTCACGTTCGGCTGTATAATGAACAACAAAGTGCTTGTCAACTGTTTTACTAGTACATATGCATGTGATGATGTGAAGATGGGATGTCCATGATATGTGAAGATGGGATGTCCATGATATGTTTGATGTATCATGTATGCCACTGGAAAATTTCAACAAAAACGCCATTTCCAATTTACCTTTCAAATCAGGCTTCCTTTCCACTTTAGTTCTGTTCAATCTATTGACAATGTCATTGATCCGTTTTTCCACCCTTACAGTTCGGACCTGAATTTTGTATGAAGACAAAGGCTTTGTAAATCACCTTGAATATTCCATCCATAAAAGAAGCATAAATACTTCAAAAGAAAAAAGGAAGGAAAGATAGAATAAAACAAAATGCTTATGGACATATCCCCTTGCCAAACTAAAACAATCAAGCTTACCATCTTGGGGTTATGAAAACCAACTTGGCCAACATCCATGGAAGCAGTTTTCTTCAAATTGGACCAAGGTGTATACACAACATCAATGTTGTTCACCTTGTTTCCTGTCAGATAAAAAAGATAATAGTCAATAGCTCCTACCTCATGACACAATTCAGAAACAGGGAAGGTTTGATATATGAACAAACAAACAAGTTTCACCACGTCAAGGGCTAACATTTTCCTATTTTCAAGAAATAAACTGTTCAAATTTTACCTTGAATAGAATTTGCTTTTACAAGCTGAGCACAATCCTCCAGCAACCCTTCGCTAATATCATCAATGGTCTGCCCTTTTTGCAGTCTCACATATACATGAGCCGATGACATCTTGTCTACATGGAACCTGACAAAACAATCATTGTTAATAGAAGAAAACTTGAGCCAACTCCTCCCTAAAACAAAAACAAGATACAAAAGACTAAAAGATAACCCTTTAGTTCTTTAATGCCACAAAACAGTCAAGACCAGTGTTTTTTAAAGTTCAATGTGCAATAAAGAGCAATAGTCTTCTAGGACTTGATACTTCAATCCTCTTAGGAATCGATCTAGACAAGCTGCCATAAAGAGCTCAAGAGACTCGGATTAGTTCAAACGCTCGGGACCAAGGGGCATAGCAGCTCTAAAGCACAAGGTGGAAAAGAAAAAACAGATTTTTTTTGTGAGGCACACTCTATGTATAAATGTACTATATTGAGGAGTGAAAACATAGTGGAATAGAAATATGGAGGGGAGGGAAAAAAAGCCTCTCTAACACAAGAATTTTGCATTTAGTCTTACCTAAATTTATTTGTTCCAGTTCAAAAAGAAGGGGAAAAAACCTCTAATTATCGCTATTTTTTAAAAATAATGAAAAAGCCCCAAGGCACAGGCTTTGAGCCTTTGGGCTTCACAGAAGGCAGGCGTGCCTTAGTTTGTGACCCTGGCTTTTTCAAGACAAGGCGCCAAACCTGTGCCTTAAGCCTAGCCACGCCAGGCTTCTAAAACACTGGTCAAGACCATGATAAGTCCGAGTCCTGTATCACTTAATAAAGATTGTGCAATGAAAATTCAAGATATCAATGAAGACAGGAAACTCATTTCATTCCCTTCATAATCCGCCAGACATCCTCAAATGTATTGATTTTCAGTTTCATAAAGCTCTATAGGGGGATGGGAACCAGGAATAGCCATAGCTACCATTTCTATTCAAATCAGAACCAAAAACAACCAACCAAATTAAGAAAATTGAATATCAATTTCCAAATACATCAAGCAAGAAAGTAAACATCAGCACTTTTCCCCCAACCTGATTGATCAAGAAAAATCATTTTCAACCATATCTCAATGAAATTGATATAAAAAAACAAGCCATGAAAGAAACATAAACAAATAAAGAGACCTGGACGATAGATTACCAAATATCCTCGATGAAGCCGTATTTGATGAGCTCCTCGTTCTCGTACTTGTCGAGCCCCATGAAAATGGTGTAATCACCGACGTCGGGCCGGGCTTTGAAATAAAAGACCATGGTGCTTCGATTTCGTTCGCTCAACTCTCAAAAAATGGAGAGAACGGAATGAATTAGGGTTTTCAATTTGGGGAGAGAGAGAGAGAGAGATTAGCCCTCTGGCGAGTTGCGTGTGATTTTGAATCTTTTAATAGGACACTCATATTCGAGGATAGCGTAGAATAATATTCGGTTAAATTATAGTTTAGTCCTAATTAATTAGGACTAAACTTTAATTTAATCTATAAACTTGTAACATAAACTTTCCTAATAAAAAAAACTTGTAATATAAACACATGTATTGTTTTTGAATCTAGCAAAATCAATCAAAATAATTATAAAATATAGTAAAATTTCAGATTTTATCATGATAAAATTTGAAAATTAGAAAATATTACTATATTTGTAAATATTTTTAGCAGGGTTGTCATTTGAAATAATTTCTCTAGACATAGGGCCTCTAACTTATATGTATAGTGAATAGCATAACTCGATTGACATGAATTTTGTTACGACTTCAATGTAGTTTGACTCTTCACTCCGTATATTGTAAAAAAAAAAAAACATAAATGTCGTACTAACGATCTTAAGGTTAGAAGTTTGATTCTTCTATCTCATATATTGTCAAAGAAAAAAAAAACCATAAACTCTAAAAAAAAATGTTTAATAAGTTTTTAAGTTTAAGATTGCAATTAAACGTTCAATTAAATCTTTTTTATTGCAATTATGTGTCAACTGTGAAAGAACTCACTTGTAGAGAGTAATCCACTCTTTGAATTGAATGTTGTAGTTACGAAGAGCTGACGTATAACTTTTTAAAAATATATATGTTTTTACATTTAAAAATATTTATTTTTTATCTTACACGTTGTTCCTCTTCTCATCACTTTAAGAGATCTCGTTTTTTCAATAAAATCATGTTTTTGTCAATCATGATTTAAGTTTTAAACCACCCACCATAGTATTGGAAAAACGAGTACAAATAGAAGAGAGAGCACGTGAAAGAAAAAGTTTATTAAGAAACCCTTAACCCTAAACTCCGATAAAAAGCAAAGTTCGAATCTTCAAACTACATATTAGTAAACTGAGAAAAAAAATTAAGGTCTCGTCTAATTAACCACTAACTCGACACAAATCCACAAATCCCATGTATTCATTTCGTTGGAGTCGTTGAATCGACTTTGATATACCAACTCCACCTTGCAAAAACAAGAACAAATGAGTGAGAACCATCACTATTCTTCTTAATTTTTAAGTACAACTATTAAGAACTTTATAAAAATGTCAAATCAATTTTTTTTTTAACATTTTTAAATATAACAAAAAATTGAAACTATTAACAAAATATAATAAGTCTATCAAATTCTCTATAGTCCATTTAAGTTTTTTTTTTTGTTACATTTTATAAATAATGTTTAACTTTTTATTTTTAATATCATATTTTTTTATATATCAGTTTTTTTTGTTATATTTCTCTATTTTCTTTATTAAAAAAATCTTTTATATGCTCTGTCAATTTTAAAATTTATTTTTAATATAATCTAAATATATCTCAAAAATTTATATTTTGTAACTAATTAGCCTGTGATTTAATTTAATTTTTTTAATACTCAATAATTTATTTAATTCAAAATTCAAAATTCAAAATTTTTCTTTTTCTTTTAATTAAAATATTGTTTTAATTTATTAAAATAAAAAAGTATCTTGTAATTTAACCCAAAAAAAATTAAATTACAAATCTGTCATATAGTACCACGATAGATCAAGATATCTGTCATAGGGACGTTGATTTATTATTTTACTATCTTTTATAAATATTTAGTTAATTCTGTAATATTTGAAAAAAAAAAAAAAAAAAAAACTTACCAAGTGTGAGAGTACTTGTGAAAATAGTGAATGAAAGAACGAAAATAATGATGGAAGCTCTTCCAACCAACGCTGTAACCTTTCTCACACCATGCTGTCCACAATACGCCGCCGCCATAGCCACCGCCGCCAAATATACCGCTGAACAATTTTCCAAATATATATATATATAAAATTAAAAATAATACACACCACACGAACAACTTAAATAGCCACTAATTTCAATTAAAATACTAATACAACAATCTTTTATATTTCTACATTTAAATATAGATTTAAGAAATTAATCTAATGTTTTAAAATATTTACTAATATAGAAAAAATTCAAAAAACATCGATAAATTGATGAAATCTAAAATTTTGTTATATTTGAAAACATTCAAGCAATTTGTCAAACATTTTAAACATTTAGTTAAATTTTTGTTCCTATAATTTTTTATTAAATTACAGAAACCAAAAGGAACATTCTAAAAAATACCAAAATATTGAAATTATTTTAAAAAAATAGTTAAATCTATCCAACTTTTTATAGCTTCGTTTTGCTACATTTTGTAAATAAATTCATTTTTTCGGGTTCGTGATAACTCCCCAAACTAAAATCTAACTATAAATCATAAAATTAAATTATACCATTTTAATCCCCAAACTATAAATCGTAATTATAAAATAATAATTACCATATGGCACTGGAAATTGGTTTAGAAGGTAGTATTCCACGACGGACATAGATGACGAAAACACCATAGCAAAGGTTGCTGAAGCTGTTGCCACCTGTACAAAAGGTAACCACCAAATAGAAGTCCAGTTCTTAGATCACATTTACTTGTTAATCGATCATTTTAAAAGGAAAAAAAAAACTTTAAATCCAATAATTAATTAATTAGACAAATAATAATAAAGATAGAGAGAATTAAGGGAGGCACCTGAGGGGGAACACCAAGCTCCAAGAACAAATGGCCCATGATGGATCCGCCACCGACGCCGAGCAAGCCACCGACCATACCGGCGGACAAGCCAAGCGCAGCATACGTGAAAAGCTGGCCAACTCGAAATTGGGTTCGACGTTCCCCCAAAGACGCAATCACTTTTCGGCCCTTGTACAAGCTCACTGCCTCGTACAAGTATACTCCTACAGATACTGGGATCTGCATTATTCCATTACAATTACGTAAAAATAAAATTAAAAGATTACTTTTAATTTAGTTTTTGTGGATAGAAAAGATGTAAAATACGTAAATACATCTAATCATTACTTGGCTTAATTTTATTTGTGAAGCATAATATCGCACCTGTAGAAAATTTAATGTCCAATATTCCCACGAATATGACACTGTCTTCTCCTGTTTAAATAAATAAATAAAGAGACAGTTATAAGTAAATATAGAATTTAGATTCAAAATATTAGCATTTATAACAACATTTTAAAAAATTGTAAATATAGTCAAATCTGTTAAAATATATCAACAGATATAAATCTATCATCAATAAATTTTGTTATATTTATAAAATATTATTATATAATTAAATAATTATTTTTAAAAATTATTATCTATTATAATTACCGATAAATTAAATAAGAGAAAGAGAGTGAACCTTGAAAATCTGGAGGAGAAGGAAGGCAACCCAAACAAAGAAAAGGAGACCCAATTCCTTCCAATACACATTATTCACTGTCGAGATCTAAAATTCAATAAATCAAATAAATTAATAATTTATATAAGTAGATGAAAAAAATTTGAGTGCATTAGCTGGACACACCGGTTTTTCTTTTCATTTAGATCGGTACGAGTACGGTGACAGTTGCAGTTATACTTTCTCAAACTTTATACAAAGTATTAAAATTGAACTCTCGAATTTGTATAGTTTCAAAAATTGTAATAGTTATATTAGTTTGAAAGTTCAATTTTTACCATTTCGAAGTCTAATTCTTACAACTATTGTACGTTTGAGAATCTGGTTTTAACCCAAGTTCGAAAACTCGATTTTTACTATAAAAGGTTTGAGAGTAATTGGAGTCTTAATTTTTACCAAACGAGATCTTTAAGTTTTTAATTGTCATTTATTATGTAACTGAAATGAGAGAAGCACCGTAATTAGAAAATTGTCAAGAGTTTTTGAAAAATTGTTAAAACAATTTTTCTCATTCCTTCTTGATCTCGCACCATTGAGATTTGGTTCTATTTCCAACTTATCGATTGTCTTGGACATACTTCAATAGAAAAAATTATTATTTGAACGATTTTTTAAAAAAGATGATAATTTCCTAAGACGAAAATACAACTATCTTATTTCCGATAATCCTGTAATTCTCAAATTATGTTATGATATAACCTGAGGGTGCCCTTACCTCTGACCGTGCTTTCTCAATCTCATGTTGGGGCCCATCAGGAACAGCTTTGTACTCCCTCGCTTCATCTCGACTTTGAGAGGCTGATTAAGGATTAATGATTCTAATTAAACCCACCATTTTATAACATCTAAATATAATTAATGAGTATTTGCAAATCTAACCTAATTTAAATACACATTTATTTTATATTAGTAATGCAATTTATCAAAGTATATTCATCACGGTCAAAAAATTAGAGGTTCGAATCATCTATTGAAAAAAGAGTATATTAATAAATATGATCCTGTATACTAAAGTTAGAAGAGAAGAAACTATAATGAATAAAACATCAATCGCTAACTCACCTGCAGCTTTCTAAATCAAAGTTGACCCGACCCGATCCGATTCATTTCAAACCATTTATTAGAAAGAAAAAAAAACATAATTTCAAATATACAACAAGATGATGTGAATTTTAAGCAAAAGTAAAAAATTAGGGAGAGATACATTACACTTTTGAGAAGCGTTTTTGTCTTCCAAGTTTTAACTCCTCTCAGAAATGCTTTAATAGATATGACTTCAAGAGAAATAAGCAAAAATTAATCCAATAATAGTAATCAAAGCAAAATTATAAAACAACACTCCGAAAATTTTGTCATTTCTTTAAAAGATGCTCATATTCTTTAGAAACTTGCAGTATTATCGTTAAATTTCATAAACATTTCAAAATAACATTGTAACTTTTAAAAGAATATAGGTACTTTCATAAACACTTTTTGTAATTTTGAACAAGAATAAACAAGTAAATAAGCATCTACAGTAACCATTTGATTTTTTTATTTTTTGATTGTCAAAAATTAAGCTCATAAACACTAATTTCACTGCCAACTTTCTTTTTTCTTACCTACTTTTCACCAATAATTTCATAAAGAAAAACCAAGTCAAATTTTTAAAAATTAGTTTTTGTTTAATAAAAACCTGTTTAAGAATTCAAAATGGTTTTTCAAAAAACGTGAAAAATGTATGAAATTTTAAGAGAAAACAAGTAAAAATTTATAAAAAAGTAAAAAATTGTTACCAAACTAGACTTAAGCGACGAGTGAATCAGAAATATTTATTACATAAAAACAGAATAATGAGGAGAGTTGTGACCATCCAATCAGCAAAAATGACATTGAAAATGACTCCAATGCTGATGCCAAGCAATAACATGGGCTGGACAAGAAGCACCAAATCGTAGCTAATCATTGGTACATCATCAAACGATGGGTGCCTTAATTTAAGATTATAGTAAACAGTTGATACTGATGCACCCATTATCATACCTAAAACATAGTTCAATTAGTTAATTAGTTAAGATTCTAACAAAGTTATTATAATATTATTGGCGAGCTCTTACACTTGGACATCGCAGTCGAAGATTTCGGATCGAATCCAAGAATGAGATTAAGCATTGGGAGGAAAAAACCACCTCCACCAATGCCACCGATGCTCCCGAAAGCTCCTCCAATGAATCCCACTATTGTGCCCAAAACAATGGGCCACCCAAACTTTATGTCCTGTAATAAAAAAAACAATTAACAGATATAACACAATACATAAAAATCTGTAGATATAACAAAATTTACTGATAAATTCGGTTACATTTGAAACTCTTTAAACATATAGTTATACAGTTAATTATTAGCTTTGAACATATACTTCCTAACCTAACCTGATCATGACTTTAATGTAAGCAATGTTAAAAGTAATTTCAAACATAGTCTAGTTAACTATTTTTTATCCAACAATTTGTAACAAATTATAAGTATTAAGTTATATTAAATAACAAAGAAAAATTGTTCGAGCAAAGTTATTTTTGAGAGTATATTAAAGGAGGGACCACATAATAAATAGATGCAGCAGACCGCACCTAAATATTTTTCTTTTTTTTTCGCACATAACTCTACAATTCAATGCTATTTAAAAAAAAAAAAAAAAATAAAGAACGAGAGAAAAATATTCACTTAAGTCAATAAATTTCTTGAAACCTTTTGAAAGGATGAAGATCTTTTTATCCACCTACAATTATTTTTCAATATCCCTGTACCAAATATGGACAGTTTTTCAACTTAGAGAAAACCTAATCAAATTTTCACGAAACGGGGCGTAAAAGACAAAAATCAATTATTTAGAAAGTGTAAATATTTTGTCAATTTCACTATTTTTTTATAATTTCACTTGAATTTTTATCCAAAATTAAAAAAAAAATCAAAAAGCTCTTTTTTTTTTTTTTTTTTTTTTAAATTTTCAAAATTTATCTTAGTTTTTTAAACCTGTGGATAATAAAAGAAGGGAGTTGGAGATGGAATTAGTTTCTATACATTTATTTTTTCGTGAAAAACATAACTCCATAATGAAGGGAGAATCGAGTTGACTTATTGGCTAGACGTGTTCATTATCAGAGCCGTTGGATTTCCAGAAAAAAGTCTTTGCGATTTTGAGAAGATTTTCTAAACCTCGCGGCTCATCGGAAAAGCTTCGCCATCTTCCTTCCGGCGTCTTCAACCCTCTGTCTGCAGAAACTGCAACTAGAACAAACAAGAGAAAGTTGACCGTCGCGATTAACAGCCACCGTTTGCTCTTCCATTTACCTTCGCCGTACTTTGCCATCAAAAGTGGCGTAAGATTCACGCGCCGCCGGGACTAGGGAGCCTGAAGTGACTGAATCTCCTACCCGGAAGTATTATATGGTTAACGTTGAGAGAGAAATCTCTCAAACAAGAGATCTGAATAAATATATGTGAAATCTCGTGTGTTCATCAAACGCTTTTTCAATATTCCATTTGTCGCTTTTTATTGGAAAAATATTTATTTATTTATTATTATTATTATTTTTCTTTTACAACCAACTTCGTACAATAGTGCATCTAATTATTGTTCAACCATAATTTGTTATGTGTAAATTAAAAAAAAGTAATACAACAATTTAATGATACAAAGATAGGTGATATTCGATATACATATAGTATCTTAAAAATAGTAATTTTTGTGTTTTATCGGGACACGTGCTAAAAAAGTTAAACAACTTTTTATTTTTATTTTCCAACTTTTTTAAAACAATTTTTTTTCAAAATTCTTATTAGGATGACAAATAAGTTTGGTGATTTGAACTTTTTTGAATTTTGCTAGAAATAGTACACACCAATTATGGTTAAAGTTGGCTCAATTATTATGTATTTAGGAAAAACACTTTTGTAGTTACCAAGTTTACGATATAGTTTCAATTTGGTTTATAAATTTCACATTGTTATACATTTAGGATGTGCTTACCTAGTGGAGCGTAATAAAGTAATGGTAATTTGAAAAGTGATTAATTTTGATTACATTGGTTGTTGTTTAATTACTTGTGTTTCATAATCGCAATGAAATGTAAGATCCATTTCAAGCATACAACTAAATAACATACTTTGATCGAGAAGCTAAGGGGAGATTAATTCGATTGGATATGAGATTTACTTGAGACCCATTTCCTTTACACGTATAGTTATAATTGTTACTTAGGTATAGAAATTATGAATTTGTCACATTTACTATTACTTTTAAGTTTATCATTACCATTACCATTGCTAGGATCAAATAGTAAATGTGACATATTTGTAGTTTTAAGTAAACTTGGTTTAAAATAATTTAATTACATTTGCAATTCAGGTCAATTACGTTTGGTCCATCAATGAAATCTCATTATGATTACACCGATTTTCATTGTAGATTGGTAAAGGTGGCCTTAGTCTTTAATATTTTTTTTAATTATTATTATTAGGCTTTTTTTTTTTTTTTTTTTTTTTTTTTTTTTCAATTTGTAAACCAAAGTCCGAAAACATCCCAGTC
>JBBPDJ010000017.1:2373556-2402062 GCA_037974625.1 Cucumis cinereus
ACTTTAACTAATTTGAAAAAAAATCATGGTTTTTTTAAAAATATTATAATATGTTAACTTAAAATTGAAATAAACTAATATTTTAATCTTAAATTCAATTATTAGAAAATTCAATTATCCATTAATTAAAAAAAAAATTAGTTTAAAACAAAAAAGGAGAAAATGATAGTTTTACAAAAATAACCTAATAATAAAAATAATTTAGAAAAACCTACAAATGATAAAATATATTTTAAAAAATATTAATATAATTAAACTAAGAACCTTTGAATGACTTAGAAAAAGATCTTTCAAAAATTCATTTTTATTTAAATATTTTTTTATAAAAACTTCATAAAATAAAAAAACACAAATGGGTTTCAATTTTTTTTTAAAAGTATTTATACATATAAGTTTATTTGATTTGTTATATTTTTAAAATATTTTTAATTAAAATTATTCAAGGCTGACCGGTGGCGACCGAAGGCTGGTTGGCGGTGGTCGCTGAAGTTGGTTGTTAGAAGTTAGTCGGTGGAGTCACTAGAGGTGGTGGTGGTGAATGGTTGACAACGATCACTGGAGGTGGTGGTCGGAGATTGGCCGACGACGATCACCAGAGGTGGTGGTCGGAGAGTGGCCGGCGACGATCACCGAAAGTGGTGGTCGGAGATTGGCCGAAGACGATCACCGGAGGTAATGGTCGGAGATTGGCCGACGACGATCATCGGAGGTGGTGGTCGGAGATTGGCCGACGACGATCATCGAAGGTGGTGGTCGAAGATTGGCCGGCGACGATCACTGGAGGTGGTGTCGGAAAGTTGGTCGACGAACTTTTCAACCCTTGAAACAAATACCGCTAGGGTTGATGAATAGTAAAAGCATGTGTGTTATTTTAATCCTAATCCTAATCCCCAACTAAAATAATCCTTGCCACAAACATGGAGTGGACTATTATAGCCCACTCCACTCCACTCCACCCCACTCCATGCCCCAAACATACCCTAGTGTTCATAGTAAAATATATATATTATTTAAATTTTTTGAAAATTTGGTAGATGAACCAAAATGAGTCAAATTCAACTACTGACATGTTGATTGTATTATCAACCTTGAGGTTGATGTTCGATACTTCATATTAGATGATATATAATTAAATTTATCTTTATTCACTAGCTAAGTTTTTGAAAGATGGTATTAAGTAGGTGAGAGTTCATGTGTTTAAGAATATTTTTTATTTTGAAACTTAAAAGGGTATTTTTAACCCAAAATGTAAAAATTCATGAACATTTTTTTATAATTTAACCTAAAAAATTTATACTATGTTAGAATTTACCCAAGTCGATAAATTTGAAATTTGATACAATATGACAAGATTAGAGTTGAAAAAAACTGCATAATACACTAATTCATTCACCACATTTCACATTGTGCATCTCTAATTATGGACGAATAATCACACGTATCAACATCTATAGTCACAAAATTCAGTAGAAGAGGGTGCCAAGAGTCCTAGAAGTCAAATGAATTGTAAGAAGACTTATTTATAGTCTATAAGACAGTTTCAGTTGGACACATTTTCTTTCGTCTCAAGACAGTTTCGATCATTTCAAATAGCCTAGCATTATCAGTATAGAGTTAGAATTAAAATATGACTCAACAATGAATATATTTGTAACCTATCTATAGTTTTGTAGTCGTAGGTTCAAATTCCAATTAATATTAAAAATAAATAAATAAATTAAAGTATGGATGAATATCTAACCAAAAAAAGGGAAAGACGATGGGGGCCCTTTATAAAATATTTAAATTTGCTATAAAAACCCCAAGCAAATGGAGCAAAGTTGAAATTAAAAAAAAAAAAAAAAAGCTTCTGATGAGGTGAAAACTAAGAGAGCTAAAAAGAGGACAGGATAGGACTTGACTTGGTGCTACCTCATTTCAAAATCTGTTTGTTTCTTTGGATACAACTGTAGGCAAAGTGTTTGCACATAAATTAGCTCAATTTTTTTCTTTTAGCTTAAAGAGGATGGGGATGAGATGAATGATGACGACGACAGACGACGATCTGATCTCTCTCATACACAAACTACACACATTAGCTTGGCCTCATCACATGGAAAATTATGCCCTCCCCACCACCCCATCCACCTTTCTCCATATTCATTCCTTCTTGCTTCCTTTATCATCTTCGCCCCCATCTTCAGATGCAATACCAGTCTTCGACTCGTCAAACTCTAACAACTGCACAAAAGTAGAGTAAAATATAACCCAATTCAATTTTTTATTTTCCCAGAACCAGACCATGAATTTCCTTTAACCTAAATTTTTGGCAGAGTGGGGTGTTGCTGTGTTGTACTATGAGTGAGTGAAATCGACCATGAAATCAAAGATAAAATTTGAGAGCAAGATAAAAAGGAAACAAACCGGTTTCACATCCCCATTCCATATGACATGAGCAGCCAAAAATCCAATAACAGCAGGCACAATGTACAGAAGTGCAGGCTGCAAAATAAGAAAGCAAATGAAAAGATCAGGCCACATATTTTCGATTTCACTAAAAGAGTTAAAATCAAGACATACAAGTGATCGTATCAAACTCCTTGATACATACACAGTTGAACTATTAATATATTTAATAAAACAATTAAACAAAAAGGAGATCATTTGAATCAAAGGTGTATTAGCCAGAAAAAGTGCAACGATCGTTACCTGAGCAGCTTGAAACCAATTCATCACTATTATTGTAAGGACCAAACCAACTGAGTATCCCATAAAAGCACTCTTAAAATATTGACCATCTTTCCCCCTGGATGCATCAAATCGAAGAGCCAGTGCAACAAAGATGCCTAGAGGAAAAAAAACAATATCAATCAATACTTCCGTAATGACATAAAGTCTTCAATGAATTGCAAGGTAGGAATGCTGACAAAATTAAGGCACAAGATCTATAAAAAAGGAGAATTGAGAATGCTAATCCATCAAGCAGCTTCAATGTTTATTTTCAGACAATTTATTCAATACTCTCACAATGTAACACTTTCTTAGATTGGAGGCCTTTCCTCTTTTGATCCTCCTGATTTAGGCATAGGGATCTCTCATCCTTAAGACCTCTAGCAGTGGTTCTCTTTTTTGGAATATGAAGGTCTCTTTAAGAACATCTATTATGAATCAAGGCCAAGGGTAACCTCCAACTTTTCAGAAAAACTAAACCACCAAAATATGCACACAAAACATCCAAGATAAATCTGAACATTCTAGTACGTCTAAATAATCGCCTACAAAAACAATTGCAGTAAAAAGAAAAATAGCATTTCCTTTCATAAGGTAAAACCAAGTGTTTTTTTTTTTTTTTTCCTTTTTTTCAACCAACGATCAATAGTACAATTTTCTATGTTTCTTGGCAACTATTAGAATGGTAAATTTTAACATCATCTCTCTATCCCGCTAATTATAACCCAGAGTGTCTACTGTGTACCTTGGTGAGCCAATATGACTCAACAACAAAAACAGCTTATATTTAGACACGTTAATGAAAGAGAACAGTTGGAAAGCTATATATGAACAGTGCACATGTAGATCCTAATTTGCATGAGTGGTGCAAAGATGAAAAGCATAATTGGCTAGTGACGTGAAAAGAATTGTAGGTCCAAAATAGGACAGTTAGCAATGGGGGGGGGGGGGGGGGGGAGTCCACTTCTGCCAACCCCCCTTCCTCTCACCCCCCCCCCCCCCCCCCCCCCCCCCCCCCCCCCCCCCCCCCCCCCCCCCCCCCCCCCCCCCCCCACCCCAACCACGTACACCACCATTCATCTCACTACACCGACATTATAATTAGTTTTCCTGCCAACACCTCATCTAGTATCAAGATTACATGACAGAAGTAACAATGTTGATGACAAATAAAATGTGAAAACAGTTGGGATAAACACCCCAGGGATATGTCCTACTCCAACAAATGTAGATTGACATTCAAAACTCACCAGGAATGACAATGTCACCTAGTCCAAGCATGGAAAATGGTCTGGCAGCATCTGCGGTGGGGAACAAAAGCTACAAATAAATTTAGAAAACCATAATTAGACAGTCAGCTCAACCCAAATCACATTTCACTGTGAAATGTCGTCAACAAGTATCAAGAAAAGAAAAATATGGCGAGAACAACAATTATTCAAGTTAAGCAAGAGGACAGACCTTTATGGGTGCATCAAACGATTTTGCAACACTAACCATCACTGGAGTAAAGAAAACCCAGAAGATATCGTATACAAACAGTCCAGCCTATGGGAAAATTAGAAAGGAAAAAAATACAATCAATAACAGGGGGAAAAAGTAAAGGTTTGGGGCAAGGGTGAAACTGTTTAGTTTAGGGAGTTGTTTAGTCGTGGTGGAAGGACCTAATAAGTCAAGGAACTGATATTTCTTAGTCGTGGAGACCGGCCTACAGTGGGTTTAAGAACTCCTTGGACCTTAGGCCAAACAAGGAGCTCCGACGCTTTGGGTCAAACATACCCCAAGTATTCTATACAATTGTAAGCAATTAATCTTGATTCTTGAATTATCATTAACTTTCAATATCAGATCCTTGTATTCTAATTCTTACCAAAAGTATGGCACCAGTCTTAAAAGAACCAAGAGAGAGCATTTCAATTCCCTGCAAATGGAAAACAGAGAATTAATTACTTCATCATGTGCTCAAACACAGGTAATCTGCTGCATAAATGGATATCAAATAAATTAATATATGTTCTCTGATGTACCAAAAAAATTGCAGAAAAATTCGATAGTTACTTTTAGAGATACTTGATGCTTTAATTCTTGAATTAAACCCAACAAAAGGCTTGGCAGCCAGCAAAGGACCCCCAACCACATACGTTAAGGAATTAAAGGAGGACAAATTTCTCAAACCAATGCTACGGTGTAATTTATTTTAAAAGGTTGCTACTGTACCTGGATACAAAAGGCAAGGCCCAAGATATTGTTAGCCAGCCAGTGCTTCTTCAGAGCATACCATGCACAAAAAAAGGTTCCGGGAATTGCTGCAACAACCTGGGACCTGGTGAACTCGATCTCCAAAGCTGTGTAAGAAATGAAAGGAAAAATATCATTCTGCATGATAAAATGAGATAAGGTCAAGCAGATCAAATCATCTGAATATTGAGAGAAACAGAGGAATCCAAAACAAAAATAAAGTTATATCTCAACAAGATTCCAAAAAATCATATGGGATATAAAACAACAGAATACCACTGTCCATGTTTTCAAAGAACTTGGCAATTAACCTACGAACTTCCAAGGAGAAAAAAATAAAAATAAAAATAAAATAAAATATTTGTACAAGCCTGGAAAACAAGTATAGTCATAAGAAAACTATAATAAAAACCATTAAACTTCAATTTCCTTCATAGGAGAAGTGGCAAAATAAAATCTTCAAAGCCAAAAAAGAGCTCCAAAACAACCAACTGACAATGTTTCATTTCAAACCTAGGATCTTTTGTCATAGGTTTCCTCATAGGAGAAAAAGTAGCCTAAAGTAAATAATAGCCACAACCATGACAAATATGACAGCACACACGAACACTTGGAAATTTACTCATTTTTCACGAAACTACATCAAGCAAAAACAAAATCACATACCCCGGAAATATGGAAAACGCCACACAATAGCATCTTGATTCCAATGGTCTGGCAGATAACGCTTAATAGCAGGCAACAGAGTCGCTCTAGATAAAATAGAACGAGGATAATCATTAATAAAATTGAATGGACAGAGCGGCACACTTAATTATATCAGCAGTAAGGAAAAGTGCTTATGAGCAAACACATTTGAATACATACGAAAGAGCAAGGATCCCAAGCACAAAAAAGTAGCATGTCAAGACCGCATTAACCAAGTCCTTCGATAGAAACTTGAAAAGCAAGAAAAGAGATAAAAGCATTGCACTCCCAACAAAGGGAAAACGCATGGCATGTTCACTGGACATTGTCTCCTGCACGTTTCATAATAAGACAGTGTAAGCAAATGGATTTATAATCATACAAGGAATGAAGAAAGTGAAAGCAATTAACAACCGGAAGTAACTTCCTCGTTGCACTTACTGAAGGTGGAGTGGGTTTCACAGACCGATAACAGCCCACATAGACAGTTAGACAAGCAGTCAGAACAACGTTCACGTTAGGATCAACCTTCATAACAAGTGGAGCTAATGTCAATCCTGCACGCAAAAAGTAGAAGAGGTTAAGCTTAACCATGCACTGGAGTTTAAGATAACATGTCCGACTCTCACTAATGAGTTACATGACAGTTAAATTATTATTATTATTATTTTATATTTAGGGTTTCACAGTTAAATTATAAGATGGCAATATGGTAATATTATTCTCACATATTTATATTTCTATTAGGTATCATTGTATTTAGTTCCAGTGGATAGAATAACAAACAATTCAGATCCATCAAGATCAATGAATCTTCATACAATTCTTCGTGGTGCTTCTAAAGTGAGTTTCTTAGTCTTCCCAGAAAAAAATAATCCACATTTAACGATATGTATATCTTGCCCAAAATACTGGAAATTTTCATTTTCTCATTTTCCATTGTATTAGATTTACAGACAGCAATTACCGTACCCTACCAACGATATCTAACAAGTAAGAAAACAATAAATGCTTGTGGACATGATTTGCCCACTCTCTAGTACAAACTAGAAATACCTAGATCTAAGTTCTAGACTACCAGATATACGAATCTTGCAAAGAATTCCAAGAGACTACAGATGTCAATCAGTCAAGATTATAATCTGTGATCATACCATGTAACTACCAAGATTACGTCTAGCATTTAGAATGACAGGCTAGCTATCAGATTTCAAGCGGCAGATGATAGAGACCCTCAAGAAAATATAGAAAATTGGCTATTCAATACAAGCTATCTAATTAGGCAATTGATATTAGGACTAATATGGGTCTGCTAATTCTATTGATAACATACCCAATCCCAGACTAATTGGGCACATTTCTCCATACGCTTAACATTCATAAACAACTAAACTCAAAAGAAACAAAGATCTCCAGATTAACGCAAACCAACCTAAATCGTTCGTAATTTACAGGGGAGAAAAATCAGTACAATAAATCGGTTACCCACCCGCTAGAGCAAAATTCGCAATGCGCTCGGCGTTCTTCATGTTGGGCAGTTCTCAATTAAACACCTTTCAACCAACGCTATCAATCCGCAAAACTAAGATAATTGTCTCGCAATTTCTCCCTCTGCAATCAAACTCAAACAACATCAATTACAATAACCCAAAACCAAAGATCAAATCATCAATCTCAAAATGCCGTAATTTCGAAGCGCAATTCAAATTACGAGCATAACCAAATAACCATAAATTAAAAAACAAGAAATGGAAACGGCAACAACAATAAGAAAACCGTTGAATTGAAGAAGGGAACAAACGACCGTACCAATCATCGGCGGCTCGAAGACTTCGAGTGGATTTGACCACGCAGATCGGAGAGCTCGCCGAAGAAAGAGAAGGATTTTTTTTTTTTTCACAAAATTTTCAGATTTAGGGTTTTACTCGACGAATGAAAGGAAAAGAAAAAGAAAAAAGGAAATGAAAGGGTAAAAGTAGAAATAAAGAATGACGTCGATCTACCGGACTGTTTATTTAAATCGTCTGACCTTCAACGACGACTGGGATTTTATACGGAGAAGCGTTGCTTTTGAAACGTGGCATGTTTCTATTGGTTTAGAGATGAGAAATGATGCTAACGGTTGTTTGTGATTGGACGTGGTATTTATAAAATTAAATCATACTATTATTATTTGCATATAACACGACAGCGTGTACTGAAATGAAAAGCCACGTCTTATTGCTGATTTTTATCCATTCATATTTCGCCACGTCGGATTTGTTCTCCTCCCGCTTTACGTGTCATTTCAGGAAGTGACGTGTCAGTCAACCGTTATTTCTTTCCAATACACTTTAATCAGTGCAATTTAGGTATATAAATTAGATAATTAAAATGTATAAAAAAAATTGATAATTAGAAAAATGTTATTGATAGATAATATTGGTATATATATCTACTAATATTTTACCATTATTATCACTTATTTATTTGATAGAAAAAAGTGTTACATTTTATATTTGTAATTTTTGTAAATATGGTAAAATTTTGAATTTTTTTGTTAACTATCGGATATATTTTCAAAACTAGTAAAACAAAAAAAAATTTACAGAATATAGCAAAATTTGGTAGATTTTTATGAGACTTGACTATGAAACAGATTGCAATGCAATGGTGGGTTCCAATTTTTGGCTGCAAATTTCACAAGTTAGCAATATGATTTTGAGAAGAATGAGTGATGGGTGTATTTAGTTTTTTTTTCGTTTATGTTTTCGCTCGAATTTGAGGGTCGCAACTTACTTTTTAATTGCTATCTGAATTGGTATATGATGGTCATTTGATTGACTTTTCATTAAAGTACTATGTGATTTCTATCTAATTACTGTATATTTTATATTTGATACTTAACAACGTTAGAATCCATTTTTTGCGTTAATTTTAAACTACCTAATCACCAATTTGCATGGAACTTCACTTCATCAATTGTCATGGAGACTTTTATCAGAAAAAAAAAACTAATAAAATGACAATCAATAGCTTATCTGATAACAATAAAAAAACAATCAAATGAAAATATCACAAAGGCAATCATACGACGATTAGAAATTATTTAAATAAATAATCCTCTTCCATGAATTTTTATTTATTTTTTAATTCATATCAAATTTGTTTTTTGTTATTGTTGTTGTCTAATTATTCGTTTGACCTCAATTATTTAGATAACTAAACCTCTAAATTAAGATCTTGCATTATGTTCGTCTCTCAAGTTATTTTTCAAAGAAAAATTTAAGGTAAAATATACTGTTGGCTCTTGAGATATGAAGTTGATGTCTATTTAGTTCATAAAGTTTTAAAACAAACACTTTAGTAGTAAAGTTGATGTCACAACAGATCACTCACCATTTACCCGCAACATATGTCAACCAATTTCTGGCAGTTCCCACAACGAATCACTCTCTCTTTACCCTACGGTCAAATAACCATGAAGTTCTTTGTTTAATATATATAAATATATCATTTTCTTTTATTGAAATTAGGTCAATTTTAGTTTCAATAAAACGAAACTATTCTAAATGTTATTTTTGAAAATATTCACAAATATAGTAAAATATCATACCACAATAAACCAAGACAAACTACTATAGAAGTCACAATATAAATGGATACAAATAATAATTTATTTGAATTTGTAAATATTTTAGTTTATTTTAACATATTTAAAAATAGCCCAACGTGAAAAAGGTAATTTTTCCTTTATTTTTACTTTTATTTTTTGTAAGATAAACCTTATTTTAATTTAGCCATAATATCTGTATCTATATCTATATATATATATTATCACTGTTGTTTCATCACTCCAATAATTTGTCCAATTAGCTTATCGCTCTCAAATTTCCAATGCAATTTCAGCTGCGGCAGCAGCTTCATGGAAGCCAAATTTGGAAACCTCCAACACTATGCAACCAAATGCCTTCAACATCCATTTCTCTTCAATCCAGCTTCACCTTAACCTCACTCAGATTTACCTCTCCAATCTTCCATTCCCTTCCCCAATTTACCCATGTTCTTCGTCTCCACTCGCGTTCCGTTTGTGCGAAACCCATCGCCACGTGCAAGATGAACGATGCAGGTTCTCATTTTTCTTTTCCGCTTCTTGGAACAGTATCTTTATCTGCTTACCTATGACTAGATAGACGAATTTTGCGATTTAGTTTGATGAAAGATATGTGCGGTTGAATGAAAGTAAAAAAAGAATTTTGTGTTTTTTAAATGTTTGTTAGATTTGATATCACAGTTGGAGCTGGGAAAACCACTGCAGAATCGGAAAACGGAGAAGCGTGTTAATGGTATATTCTGGATTATTCTTCTCAACATTGGAATATATGTGGCTGATCACATTTTTCAGGTAGGGTTTTTGTTGTCTTATGTTTACTTTTCACGCTGTTGCCTTTCGATAGAGTGAAAAACAATTCCCTCAAAATATTGGAGTTAGATGATAGTTTATTAGGTCGATTCTATCATAAAAAAGATAGTTGTTTAGGTCAAAACTTTTTGTAATTTTTACCCATCTAAATGAATAAACTATTTGTCAATGGTGATTGTTATAGAGTTTTAAGACTATAATCCACTGGAAAGAAGATCAGATTATTAACTGTTAACCTTTTCATTAGAGGATATGAAAGATACAACACGACCTATTAAATATATTAATTAAGTCTCCAAAGTCTCTATGAGAGCCACTGAAAGTTCTCCAATTGCTCTCCTTCCACTGCTATCAAAGACCACAATCATTGCAGTTTTCTTCCCATACATACTTCAGCTTTTCTTTGAAGCATGGCCGCAAAGAAAATCCTTAACAATGACTTAGATAGTCTTTGGCTTTCTCCAACAACAACCGAACTTACAAAATAGTTGTTCCCATAATATTGAAGCATAAGTAGAGCAATAGGATGCATTTGGTATTCTCACTAGTCTTGCACAAAATGCGACAATTGGGAAGAAGAAAGGAATCTACAAACTGTTCTTTAAGCACATTATGGGGGAGTTGAATTTCCACAACAAAGTAGTTCATGAAAGCACTTTCACCTTTATTGGTAGCCTTTTCCTCAATAGTGTTTGGAGCCCTCAGAAGATGAACAAAGAGGGTTTTACTCTTTCAAAACTTCTAAAAACGAAATCCTTTTGTCCTCTCTGGAATCAAGATCCATAGTAGTCAACAAAACACTAAAAAACTCAATTTCTTATCTGAAAGATTCATTCTAAGAGTTAGATTCATTCCAAGCCTATCCATGAATCCATGATTATTCACAATTGGAAGGCTTCCTTATAGTCTTGCTTTAGGTAGGGGTTCTCTTTACCCATTACCTTTATGCTGTCTTTCTGTTTCCTATGAAAAAAAGGAAAAAAGGAGTTAGGTTATTTTTCCTCACCTCATCCCACGTCTGCAATGAACATCTCAAATTCTGCCCATTATAGACGTTTGCATGCTAAAGCTTTGTTACTCGAGACCTAATTGATTATACCCAAATTTCCTCTTGTGAACAGAAGAGAAACCAATAATTATCAAATCAAGTGAAAAAAACAGATGTGTTTTTAACCATCTGTTTTAAATGTTAACATAAGAAAAAATGGACTCCAACTTCGTTTGATAACCATTTCGCTTTTAGTGCTTTTTTTTTAACATTGTACTTGTTTTCTCACAATTTATTCATTTTAATTTTTTGCCTCTCTTATAGAAAATTTGGATTCCTAGCCAAATTCTAAAAATTGAAACTACTTTTTATAGTGTTCAGTTCAAAACATGACATGAATTTTGAAATCATTTGAAAGTAGGGAAAAAAACAAACTCACTAGTAGAAGAAGTATTTATACATGTATCACAAAATACTAAATGGTTATCAAATGTTGTGTAAATTTTCTTTTTCGTAGGTTCGTAATATAGGAGCTTTGTACCTGTATCACAATCGTCCTGCTTGGTATCAATTTTTTACAGCAACATTTTGTCACGCTAATTGGTGAGTTTTTTGTGCTGTTCAAGATCATCCAAATTTCAGATTTCTCATCTACACTTACAATCAGTGGAGTTTACACACACACACAGGCAGAAGCTTGCTTATCTTCTCACGAGAATGCAGTTTGCGGCTTTTACAAGCATTGTTTAATGTAGTGCTTGATATTCTGAATGTTTGCAGGAACCATCTCTCTAGCAATCTTTTTTTCTTGTATATATTTGGTGAGAAACACCTCCCAAATCCTTATTATTTTTTCTCCTATAATCGGATCAACCTTCTTTCTGGACATGGAAACCATAAAATAACCAAAATGTTTTGACATTTAATAGTTCCATTATGTGTGATCAACAGGGAAACTTGTTGAAGAAGAGGAAGGAAACTTTGCTTTGTGGCTTTCCTATATTCTTACTGGTGTAGGTGCAAACATTGTTTCATGGCTAATTTTACCAAGAAATAGTGTTTCAGTTGGAGCTTCTGGTGCTGTTTTCGGTTTGTTTACCATAAGTGTTCTTGTAAAGGTATCTATCTAAAACGTAATGATTCAATACTCTCATTAGGATTTTAATACATTTTTAATGAAGTAATTCATCCGTGCCAGATGTCTTGGGATTGGAGGAAGATACTTGAAGTCCTTATACTTGGCCAATTCGTTATAGAGAAGGTAGTAATAAGTTCTCTTTTTGCCCTCATGTACATGATCTTAAAAACTTAAATACTAAGCATCCTCCCCAAGTTGGGGATTGACATGTTGGGAATGAAGTACTAGGGCATAGGATATAATGCTCCTTCTTTCTGTCCCTAGTTAATTGCTAATTTGTCAGATCTTGATTTTCCTCTTATTCATCCTCTATTTCATTAGAATGAATTAGCATTGGTTTTCCTTTTCCTTTTCCTTTTCATAATATAAGAATCATCTTTTAATTGGCATACGGTTCTCTGAAGATCAAGAGACTTTTGTTTTTCTTCTTTCCCACGTCCTTGGAAGCCACCCATTCCAAAAGGAAAGAAGAAGCTTCTTTGGGAGAATTTTATTTTTAAGCATTCTGTTGAAATGTATGGTGAAATAGAAGAATCTTCCAAAAAGAATAAACAAAAACTCTGTTTATTATAATTTTTTTAATGCTATAATTAATACGGTAATTATACGGTTTTGACATGGTGTAAATGGTCCTTTTTACTCCACTACTATGGCTTTTCTACTCTCCCTTCCCATTAGAAATGTCTTTCGTAATCTCCTTATTGGTGCGTTGCGTTCCCCTTTTGTAATTTCATACGATCAATGAAATTGTTCTGCTTCCGTGCAAGGCAAATGTGTGGGACACTTGCTTATTCATTTGTTATTTTCCCTGGTCATAATAGGTCATGGAAGCAGCTCAAGCATCGACCGCATTGTCGGGAGGCTTCCGTGGAGGACATTCGTTGCAGAATGTGAACCACATTGCACATCTCTCCGGGGCGCTGGTTGGCGTCCTTCTGGTATGGCTTCTCAGTAAAATTCCTTCTCAATCTCCTGATCAAGATGCATCAGCTTTGCATAGGAAAGGAAGATGATTCCACTTTGAAATTGAAATGTATTTCAGTTGTATAATATGTGTTCTTGTTTGTATCTTCTCTAAATATTTCAGCTACAGTTTTGATCATAGGCAGTGAATGTGAATCATTACAATCTCTTTTAAACATTAAACATTAGTTATGAATCATTACAAATTCTCCAAAAGTACGAACAATAGCTATGATTTCTCCAAAAGTATTAAATAGAGGTTTAATTTTCGTTATTTAATGCACTAATTTTAGCAACAAAAACTGTACTTTTTTTCATTAATGTCAATAAAATAAAGCTTTGTACCATTATAACTATATACAATGCATAAATAGTTCATATCGTGCCATTTATTTTATAATTCTTTGAATGTATTAGAAACTTTTTCTTGATATTTGGAGCAAGAGCTTATTAGGGAATTAAGTTTAATGGTAAGATGGCAACAATCGAAAAGTTTATTGTTGGATTTGGTTATTTCTCTTCAAAATTTTATTTCTCTAACTCAAAAGAGATTGGAGATTAAAAAAATACATTCGTCGAGATTGGCACTAATGTGCAATGAAAAGAACAACTCGGTAAAAGAACCAATAAACTAAGTAATTTGAAGAATCCATCAGCCTCTGACCACTTCCTATTCTATATGATTTAACCAAATATCTCATCTAACTTTTCTAACTATTTACTGATATTGTCTTACTAACATTCCTATCCAAACTTTCTTATGGAATAATCTTTAGTGCTTGGAAAAAAAATGTTTTATAACAATAGTTTTAATTAAAAAATTGAAGGAAAAATAAATAGATACACCAATATTTTAATGAAGAAAATATAAATGTTTATAACAAAGATTACTTTTCGTTTTGGCTTATAAATAAATACAAAATTAGTTTTTAAAAGTGGTTTTTCAAACAAAGCAAAATTGAACTAAAATATTTATAAAATATAACAGTATTTGCTCTTTTCAAATATAGAAAAAAAAAATTATAATATCTAACAGTTTTAGAGATAATAATCAATTTTAGAGATAAATACAAAATGAGTTTTTAAAAGTGTTATTTATCAAAGTAGCAAAATTGAACTAAAATATTTACAAAATATAACTGTATTTGCTCTTTTCAAATATAGAAAAAAGAAATTATAATGTCTGACAATTTAGATATAATAATCAAGAGCGTAACAAAATTAAAAAAAAATTCAAATATAACAAAATCTATCAGCAACTACCCCTAATAGACTCTTATGATCTGATATCAATATTTTTAAATTGATCTATTAATAATAGATAGACCATGACAGATTTTACTATATTTGTAATTTTTTTAAAATGTTATACGTGCTAATACTTTTAATTTAATTGTTATATTTGTAATTGTTCAGTAATAAACGTGTATATATTTTTTTAAAGAAAAAAAAAGCGGGAAGGAAATGTTTCGGTAACACAGATGAGAGAGAGACCGGGTAGAAAAGAGTGGTTACGTAAATCTGATCGACGGCCAGAAAATTTCTTAACAGTGTCTATAAATCTCACCGCCCGCTACCGCCTTCCTTCCCCAGTTTTACTGATCGAAACTCCATCTCCGAAATTGTTCAATTCTAACCCAACGGCCGATTGATTTAAGAGAGAAATTTCCAAAATCAAAAGCATCTTTCTTCTTCTTCTTCTTCTTCTTCAGCTGTTAATAAATCAGAATTTCCATAAACGTATTTTCATCCATCACCATGTCTTCCACTACGACTCTGTCTTTTGAGTGCTGTATTCACAGCAGCATCGCCACCACCGCAGACGAGCAATTCGAGGAAATCAGATTAAGGAGATACAGCAAATTAGTGTCTCCATCTTCCAACCAAATCATCCAACAAACTTTCCCAACTCCGATTTCCGATGCTCTGTTGCACTTTCCTCTGCCGGAGCTTCAACTTGAAAACCCACCCTTCTTCTTCCACGACTTCCTCCTTCAATTTCTCTCTCCGCCTGACTCCGCCGCCATATTCCACAACATCTCCTCCTTCGCCCTTCAACTGGCCGCCTGGCAACCTCAATCTCAACTTCCACATCACCGCCACTGTGGATTTTTACTCTACACGATCTCGGTCGACCTGGACCTGAACCCACCACAATAGTCACCGCCAGTGAGAAATGGGGCGCCGGCGTCGGTCATCGAGCGGCTAATGAATGAGAAATATGATGATGGGAATGGGCGGGAAGAGATTGGAGATCAATGCTGCGTTTGTTACGAGGATCTCAACTGTGAAAGGGAAGAGGAAAAGGAGGAGGTGACAAGAATCCCCTGCGGGCACGTCTATCACAAGTCCTCTATTCTCAAATGGCTCAACATCAACAATTCATGTCCTTTGTGCAGAAGGGAATTTTGTTAGAATTCTAACCTAACCCTAAGTACAAATAGAAGACTTAAATTCTGAGAGTGAAATTAGAGAGTGTTTTTGTACTTAGCTGTATAGAAGTTCTTCTCCCAAAGAAATCACCTCGATTTCTGCAGATGTTGTAGGTCGTCGTCTTTGTGTCATTAAAGAATTAAAGTTTAAAGTAAAGCTTGCAACAACTGAAAGTTTATGATCGAATTTGTTTTTTCCCCTCAAGTTCTGATTTATCTGAAGAATAGAAAAGGAATGTGTAGAGATTGGCACCGCCAAGATTCAACGTAATGATCGTGTGATTGAACGAAACAATTCATTTAGAAAACGAATGCTACACGAATTTGAAAGATCGAATCTTCAACCTTACTCCAAAATCACACAAAGAGTAACAGATCTTAATGATAAATTAGAACGAAATTAATAGAACCAAATTAGAACCACGATGTATCACTCACTAAAAGGTAAAGGAACCAATAACCAAGTAATTTGAGGAACTTCAAACCGTAATTCACTTACCAAAAGTATCTATCACCCTCCATCCACACTTCCTTATTTCTAGGTTTTAACAAAATATCCCATCAATTTTCCCAACTAATTACTAATATAGTCTTGATTACAACCTGTTCAAAGTTTCTTATGGAGTAATCTTAATGCCAGGAAAAAAGAATATATTTCATCTATGTTGCCCTTCACATCAATGTCACGACTGTACATGAATGTGTGAAATGATTATATCAGTGTCAGAAGTGAACATGAATGAGTGAAATGACTGTACATACCAATTTGTGCTTGCGGATGCTTTCGAGAGATGATAGACAATCTTTCCCCAAACTTGCAAGCGCGAGATTGGTAAATGGATTTTGTTGTAAGCCTCGAACTTTCTAAAGAAGAATCAACAGCTCTAAATAAGCCACGATTTCTTTTATTTCCAGTGGTTGAACCCTTTTGATCATTCGCATTCGGTATCTGCAATATATTTGTATGAGAGGTACCAGAAAGCTGCTTCTTGTAGAACTTGTCCGAGTTCTCCGCTTGCATCTCGTTCTTCCTCTCTGTTTGATCAGTGGTTTCCATGCGTTTCATAATGCCTATAATTCTGTTTGCTTCTTTTGTCAATCCAATAGAGAGCCAGGCTTCAGCAACTAATAAGATGGTAGATTTCTCAGGTTTAATTTCATATTCCTCCATTATTTGAAGCATTTCTTCTGCCTTCCATGGCTGTTTTGCCTCTCCATATCCCCAAATTATAGTCTCAAATGTCTTCAAATTAGGAGAAACTCCATATTCACACATTTTGCCTAAAATCTTTATGGCGTTATCCATTCTGTCAGAACTGCACCATCCACTGATGATGGTTGTAAAGATAACAACGTTTGGACGCTTTCCATATCTAGTCATGGTATTTAATAGTTCTTCAGCCTTTTCAGGTTCTTGCGAACGGACGTAACCTTTCGCTAGAATGCTGTACGCGTGTGCATCGGGTTCAATACCAGCTTTCACCATATCATCAAAAATTTCTCTGCACTTCGCCACGAATCCAGCCGTGCTCCACACATTCATAACTGTGCTAAAAGTAATCACATCTGGCTTGACTCCAAATTCTTTCATCAACATCAAAACCTGCACGTTTTGTTTTCCAGTATTGGCTCTTCAAAAAGTAACAATAAGTAATACAAAAGTAAAACAAATATGTAGCATCACAATGCTACAAATATAACTAGTCTTAGGCTAAAATGATAATCTAGACAGACGATTAACATAAATCTAGACATGCATAGTTGGGGGTATAGGAAGATAGATTGGGCGTCAATGATAATGTCCGTGTTCCTTAAAGTTTTACTTCACAAAATCACAAAAGCAATCAGTAAAGTGAACTCTTATGAACACTAAATCAAATATGCTGGTTCTGCAAGAAGCATCAATTCCACACGAGCCAGTAAACAGTTTTCTCCTTGACAAAAACTCTAGAAGATTTTTTCACCCTTTTCTTTTTTGGTATGAAACCAAAATAAATCCTCCGGAATTAAGCAAGCAAGACAAAAGTTTTCTAATGCTCAAAGTTACAAATATTAAGAGCTTTTATCCACTACCTTATCATATGAATCAACGAGAACTACAACAAGAAATTAAACAAAATATTTAAGGGGTCAAACCGTACCTTGTCAACACCATCTATGTCCATTGACTCCACAAATCCCTTGATCAGCGAGTTAAAAAGAGCCAAATTAGGCTGAACGCCAAGATCCTTCATCTTGTATACAAATATCATGGCCTCCTTTAGTCTACCTTCCTTGCAATATCCACAAGCCACAATGCTGCAAGTTCGCTGATTAGGTTGAATATCGTTATCTTGCATCACTTGAATTATCTCTTCAGCTCGATCTGTTTCTCCATTCTGGGCATAAGCAGTTGCTAAGGTGTTGTAAGTAACAGCATCTGGTTTGATTCCCAGGGATGCCATACTTTGCACTACATTCCAGGCCTCTGAGATTTTCTTCTTCTTACACCATGCTCTGACAAGTACATTACAAGTTCTCAGATTGGGTTTTAATTTTTCCTCTCTGTACATCAAGTCCAGCAGTCGTATAGTTTCTTCAGGCTTACCAGCAATGCCATGTCCTTTTATCAAAGTGTTGAAAGTGCTTATATTTGGCCTTAGTCCACTAGCCTGCATTTTTCTAAAAGTTAGCATGGCTTCTTCTACATTACCAGCTTCGGAGAAAGCATTGATAACGGCATTAAAAAATATAGAGTCTGGAATCATTCCTTTTTCTTCCACCATTTGTATAACTGAATTTATACACTTAAAGCGCTTTTGGACAGTTAATACAGTCAGCAGGGATGTATATGTTACTAGAGAGGGCCTATGCCCCTCCGCAATCAAATTGTCAAAAACGTTCTGTGCTTCCTGAGATTTCCCTCTTTCTATCAAAATGTTCATCAATTTTGTTCTTGAGCGCACTATTCCACAACTTTCGCTGGATGTGCAATCTAAACAACTGGATTCACTATGTACATCTTCAGAACTTAGAGTGGGATGTGTTTTCTTTTGGTTATATGAAGAAACATCCTGCACGAAAGGAATATCAAGGGCCAAAAAGCAGATGAGGGAAAAGAAAATATGACCGAATGACTCAGCAGTGAAATGAGATAAAAAAATATTGTTAAAATATTTGAACCACAGTATTTAGGTATTAACTAATCTGCAGCTTCCTGCAAAAGATTGAGCAGGTTAGATGAAACTGTATATCTACTGCAGGTTTCGGAAAAGCCAAAAAAAGGGGGGGCTGTTTTGTATGGGCAAAATATTATGGAAACTGATTTTTGTTTCTAACCTTTTTCTACTGAATTTACAAACTTTTTAACATCTAGCACTCTTGTAGGAAGAGAGTGATGCATCGTTTGGAAAACCACACAAGGAGATAATCACCATTTTATTCCGTAATATCATGCTAGATCAAGTTAAGACCAAATAAAATTATAACTGGGAGAATTTGACTGTCCATGCACTATGGGATGCATCAGTTAACTATTGAAAGTAATAGTTAAGTTCAAAATAATCTAAAATAATAGCCAAAATAATCTAAAATAATAGACAAAAGTAGAAATGAAAATACCATGTCACGCTCAATTCCTCACTATAATTTTAATAGTCTATCTTTCACTATATTCTGATTTCTCCCTCAAGTGATGATAAATCCGGACTTACGAGCCGAACCCCCAATGTGGGAAAAAAATCCGACCCCCTTTTTAGGTATAACATGCTTTATTTACCCTGTCAATACAACCATCGATATATTGATATTCCTCCACATCCTAATTCTCTGAAAAATCTCAACTTGTCTTGGTTTGGATTTCTTTATCATTGCCTTCGATACAGAACGCAGAAACCTATTTTATTTTACGCCTAAAACTATCATCTGTCCTACTACTGCGGTATACCTCATCAGGTGTCAAACCAAGAGTGCAGCAATTGATAAAGCATATTATGAAGATTTTAAGCTCCTAGAAGAATAAAACAAGAGATCTTGGCTGAAACATGCATGATTAACAAACAGAAATGGCCACTGACAGATGTCAGTTGGTTATACAAGATATCGAGAAAATTGCACAAGAGCCTATTTGCAAAAAAAAGGAAGTAAAACCAAGCCATGAACCAACTAATCTTGGATCAGAACATCTTCAGTAAATTGACAAAGATTGAGTGAGAAGTGAGCACACAAGTACCTTGACAGGAACTGATCGAGCCCATCTTTTCTTGACAGTAGCAGTGGGAGTCTGATGTTTGTCTTTGGTTCTAGAACGAGCCTCATCGTCTCCTGACTCTCCCATTGGCTGCTATTCACATTACCTGTGGCTGCTATTCACATTAGCTGGCCAACCACAAATTTCATTCCGCTTTCCTCTCCAAGCCTTTTCATTAAAGCAACCCCACATAAAACCATTAAACAAATGCACCAAATTCATTTCCAGTTCCAAAGAGTTACGTTCAGTTACAGCCGTACAAAAAAACAAAAAACAAAAAGCCTCCACTCCAACCAATCAAAACACGAGCATTCACTGATATCGCAGATCATAACACAAATACGCACGCACAAACAAGTAAATAACAATCACATACATACATCCGCAATATAAACAAGCCAATTTTCAGACAAACAAATTTAAGAACTAGTATCTCATCTACATATCAAATCAATAAAGGAAAAACAACGCTCAACATAACACAAGAATTTCTAGTATCACAGCTCGCATCACACTCATACAAACGCGCGCTCAAATAAGTAAATAACAATCACGTACATGTTATACATCGCAATCAAGCCAAACCAATTTTCAGACAAGCAAATGTAAAACTGCAACAAGTAAAAGAAAATGAGGAGTGAAGAGATTGAAGGAGAGGAAAAATGGCGAATGGATTTTACCTCTGCTTTGGCTTGAGTCGAAGAGTTGGAGGAGAAGAGGGAAAGACGATGAGTTGAAAGGTATTATATAACAATCCAAATATTCCACTGTCCACCGGAATTTAGACGAACTGAAAATGGATAAGATGATTACAAAATTGAGGCGCTCAAAATATGGGCCATTTTAATATATATTTTATTACTCGGTAATTGTAACATATAACAATCACACCAATAACAATATTTTTTAAAATATTTAAATATATAAATATATTAGTAATAGATTTGTATGATTTATTGATAATAGATCACAACAATATAGTCTATCACTGATGGGACCCTCAACGATTGAACTCCCACTTTATTATTGATAGACTTTGTCTTATTTTATAAAAAAAATTAAAATATTGCTATATATGCTAATATTTATATTTGCAACCGTATATATTTTATTTTCAATAATATGTATGCTTGTAAATTTACTCCTTTCTTTTGGTAGTTTGTAAATCTAGTCTTACAATTTAAGGTTTGAATCTATTTTTGTATCTCTAATTTTTTAAATTATAAATTGAAAAAATGTTTAGACGCATCTTGGGAATTTACTATTTTTGTACATCCTATCAAATTGTTCAATCACAACTTATGATGTGTCAAATTTTGCTTTTTTCTTTTTTAGAATATTTTAATATTTTTTTGATGCACCCAAGTACTTATAAATTTAGAGAAAATATCTATTTATACACAATCTATATGATCGTATCAATGTAAAGCATGAACATTCTTCTTTCGTTAGTGAAAATCTCGCATGGAACTTATAATTTTATCGATCAAACTCTCAACTTTCATAAAATAGTTCAATTTAAACTCTAGACCAAAATTTCCTTCGAGAATCATCTAGTTTGTAAAACCAACATTTGAAGAAGCTTATACACGCCGAAGAATAAATGCTTGGATGGTTTTCAGAGGTGATTGTAATAAAATGTCTAAACTTGATTGGCCTATAAAAAATAAAGAGTTTAATTGACTTAACCTATAAGTTTTACACTATATTAGTCAAATGAAATTTGGTTAGAGTGTAAATTGATACAAGTATAAAAGTTTATTGAATGAACCGATACAATCTTTCTTGTACTTTTATATTGTATTTTCAAAACTGAAAATTTAGGTTTGTTTGGTAACAATCTTGTTTTAAATTTTGTTTGTTTGGAATTTATGTTTATTTTCTTATAAATTTCATACCATGTTCTCACATTTCTTAAAGAAATACTTGAATTGACAATCAATAACTAAAAACAAAAACAATTATTTTGAAAATTACTTTTTCTTCTTTTTTTTTTTTTTAGTTTTAAAAACTTGACATGGTTTTTAGAACCATTAGTGAGATGTGAATAACAAAAACAAAGAAACTTATAGCTGAAAATTGTATTTGTAAACCAGATTTTTGAAAACAAAAATCTAAAAGATCATCTATCAATGTCAAGATACAAAAAAAAAAAAAAAAAAAAGCAGTTAAACAACCTTATTACATGAACTGACACGTGGAACTCACGTCCAACAAAAGCCAAAATTCGATTGACGAGCAAAAAGTGATCAATCCAATTGTGTTAGAAAATTACATCTTACCATTACTATACAATTTGAGTTTGGATTTGAATTTGAATTTGTGTTTGGTTATGGTTACACTTTTAGAGAAAAAAAAAACTTCATTTTGACACTGTTATCATTACCGTTATTTTGAGTTAACTCAAACCATAAGGACAACGACAAATTTGACAAAATTCACAATTTTAGGTAAATGCAATCAAACGTCATTCAATTACATTTGTAATTGCAGTATGTTACGATTGAAATTTAATTACAATTACACCAACTTTCATAAACATGGCCTTAATGTAATTTTACAGGCCATCGAAGAGTTATGTGCTGAACAAAAGTCCAAAAAAAATCAAACGAAGCAAATTTATCTTCAAAGATCTTAGTATTCCATTATTTCCAAAATGACCACAAAAGCGCATGAGTAGCAAATCCAAAGGATTTCTCCTTTTTCACATGAACTTCGACCATCAAGACCGTCCTATCATCCAATCATCAATTTTCTTAGCGAGGCCAGCCAGTAGCCACCCCAGAAGTACTAAAATGAATACACTACCCCTTTAGAAGCAAACACACAATGCAAAAACAAAGAGATCCATGGTTTCCAACTCCATAAGACAAAGCAGAATATTGTACTTCATCCAATCTTTTGGACATGGGATATACATTGTTATCATTCTACAGTATGTTTATGATTATATGTCATCGAAAGCCGAAAGCTGAATTCGACTTATTTATCTTAGTAAGGATCTCCTTCATCCCTTCCAACTCCCCAGATTCAAACCATACTGGAATGAATTTCTCAACCACATTGCAATTGATCTCCCATCCTTTGTCATGCACAACATTTAAGAACTTCTTCACTTCATCCAAACTTTTCCTCTTACAGAGCCCTTCAAGCATATTCTCCAATATGATTGTGTTGGGTACAATGTCAGATAACATCATTTCCTCAAAACATTTAACAGCAAAATCAAAGCACTTTGATTTCACACTACCATGTATAAGAGCTTCATAGGTTCGAAGGTCAGGAGAGAATTCAAACGCTTTTTTGGCTGCATACCATGCTTGCATAGAGTTGACATCGCGTAATTTGGCAAATGCAGAAATGAAATAATAGAAAGTGTCAGTATTGGGTTTAAAACTTTTGGAGTTTTTCATTACTTCAAATATGCTAAAGGCAGTTATCATATTATGGGAAGATATACAAGCCTCTATAAGTGAATTGAAAGCAGTCACCGTTGGTTTAACTCCTTGAAATTCCATAACAGTGAAGACACGCATTGCAAGAGAGGAATTTCGAAGCTCTCCGCATAGACGTATCAGGTTGATGTACAAATCAGGATCTCTCTCATTTTCTTTGCTCATTTTCTCCAATTTCCATTCCAAAACCTGATAAAGCCCCCCCAAAAAAAGGTTAATCATGAGATACCATGATGGCTCAAAGATAAACTTGCCAATCACTGAAGCCATTGGACGAAAAGACAGTTGAAAACATGAAACCAGTTCCTACAGAACATTATTCAATTGATAGCAACGGTATATGGGAGCAAAATCAGTCTGTCTAACGTTGTTATATGTTAAAATCACTTGCACACATGTCTTTAATCATTTAAATTCAATTTAATGTTTGATTTTACACTGTTTTAGGAATGATTTTGAAGATGAAGAAAGTAATTTTAACCATTTAGCGCTTAATCCTCACTGACCTTAAAGGAATTATGCAAGTTCAAGGTACATAATCCCTCCAAATCTTTTACTTACCTTGAGTTCTTTGAATCTGCCGTCTGAAAGGTTTCTTCCAGGAGTTCGCTATCCAAAAAATTATGTGCTTTTAATTGCTTATCATTCCATCTTTGGCTCCAAAATCCATCTTTAATGGTCTTTTCTCGTTAAAGCTTTTCATTCTGAGTTATAGTTTAAAAGAAATCAAAGGATCTTTCATATCAACGATGACTGCTTTCATATTTATGATCTTCCATAGCTTTGCTTCCGCTAGGGTGTTCTCTTTCTAAGTCATTGATTTATTTCTCTTTACAAGTTAGACGAAATGCCTTTTATCTTTGTTCTTTATTTATTGCTTTCATTTACTGATTTCAATTTCATTCCAGAGTTTGTATAAGTCTCTTCACATTGATGATGAAAATTTTGAAGGAAAAAAAGTTACATAATCCCTCCAATTCAGATACCACCATCTAACACGCAGAATCCATAGCTTTTCTTACCCTAGATTCATTCAACAACCAACAAAACAGACAACAATGGAGAAAAAGAGAGAATATGGAGAGTTACCAGCTGAGCCTTCTTGGGTTTTGAAGAAGATATAAGAGACGTAACAAGAGCATTCAAGGAAAGACGGGAGGTACAGAGAAAACCATTTTCCTGGGAATCGAGCACGGATTTGACAGACGAAGTTGGCACCTGAAGCAATTTGAGAAGCAGAGGATTCGTAATGGAAATTGATGGATCAGTGGAGAAGAATCTCCGGAAACAAAGTAGATAATGAGGTTGCTGTGACTGAAGTGGAACACTGAGGGAAACGTTTCTGGCCAATGTCAAAACCCTTTTACCAGTCGACGCCATTGTTTGCTCCCGTGGTCGTGATGAAAGGCTTAAGAATGTGTTAATGGCCGTTCGAGCTTATACCTGACAGTCGCCAGAGCTTCCGCCGTGGCTTGTGATAATTTGCGAGTTTCAAGTTTGTAACAGTTACTAAACGAGTCCGTCCGATGGGTGACCCCAAAATTGGACAAAAGATGTCAAGGACCACTTAAAAAATGTCAACGACCCTTTACAATTAGGGTGAAATTAACAAAATATATATATATATATATATATATATATATATATGCACGTGAAAAAGAATCTCAGTTTTGTTTTCACTCGTTCTAGCTCATCTCAGTTCTCTCTCTTCTTTTTCTCACTAACAGAGCACTATTCTCGCTCTCTTTATTGAAGTTGGTCACTAATCACGTGAGAGAAGAAGAAGACACGAAGAAGAGAAAACAGAAGAAGAAAGACTTGAAAGGGTGATGAAAGGAAAAAGAAAAGGGTAATACAACGAACGCGACACCAACAAATTGACATCTGACAATTTTTAAAAATTGGGTCATTTTTCATTTTGGACCTTTAAAACAGGTCTTTTCGGACAATTATTTCTCCGTACACCCAACTATTTTTATCTATATGTTCAATTTTCTTTAATATAACAATTATGGAGAGGAGATCCATCCACACACCTCTAGAAAGATATGGAAGATCACTTCAATTAGCGTTGACTATATTACCATTAAATTTATACCATTAAATTTTAAAATGGGCTATTTTAGTCTTTTAGAAAAGGAAAATATAAAGAATTCCACAAATAGCAAACACTCACGTAGTTACAATTATACTTTCAAATTTTAATTGTAAAAGTTGAGCTTTCAAACTTAAATAATTATAAAAATTGTAATAATGGTATAAATTTGAGGGTTCAAATTTCGTGATTTCAAATTCTAGTTTGAAGGTCAAATTTGTGAGTTCAAATTTCAAACTCCAGTTTTAAATTTGTGAGCTCAAATTGTAACGATTATAAGTTGAAGGTCCAATTATAACGTGGGAAAAAAGTTTGAAGGCTCAATTTTTACAATTGTAAGTTTGATGATATAATTGTAATTACCGTTAAATTTTAAGTGTGATTTTTACCATTTTTAAAAAATATAAATGTCATTTGAACTGACACTTTAAAACCCAAAATAAGCTGAATCAAAGTGGAAGAGACAAAATTAGTATTTCAACCTTGAATTTGAATTTAAGATTGTGTACGACACAACTGCAGACGAGTCAAAGTTCAATCCTAGTTGTGCTGACGGTAGAATCCATCTTTAAATTGCTACAACCTGCGATGCTCAGAGGCAAAAAACCGAAAGTCTATGGCAGAATGGAAGGCAAACATGACAAAATCTTGAAATTTTGATGTATAGAACACAAACAATAAGAATTACCCTGTGGGATTTGGTACACGAATGACCAAGAAAATTGGATATTATTTACCTGCATAAGGCTGAAAAATAGTCTCAATACAGAAGTTAAAAAGAAGCGAAAAGAGATGAAGAGTACAAGAAACTAACTACAAGACTTGAAAATTCACAAAAGCTTATACAGTGGAGCGGATTTTATAGCACAGATTTGGAGCAAAATCTAAGCAATTGGAAGGGGTCACGATTAGGGAACAGAAAGAGGAGATTCTTCAGTCCCATATTACACTCATCTATGCTACAAATCAATGTGAAATTCCATAACCATTGCTACCTTGTTTATCTCCATCCATCCATCTGTTCCTATGTTGATGCAGGTGACTCGAATGAGGGGATTTACCAAGCAAAACTTAGTGCTGATAACTTATGGCATACCAAAGTTGGCCAGAGCTGATTGGAACAAAGACGAGAAAGCTTGCGATGTGCTTTGGTCATCGGCTTTGACCTTTACCTGTGCTTTGGCAGATGCTGTGTTGATAATGCACTCCACCAGAAAGTTGGATGGTTCTTCTTGTTTTTGTGCGAAGAAGAAGATTTTGAAGTTAGGTGCCTGGCCACCGGATGCAATGGAATGAATGGAATGGTTTTGCATGTGCCGGAGGAGGACTTGTGGTGATGTTAGCGCTGCGACTCCTCGAGGGCTTATAGAAATTTCCTGAAAAAGAAAAAAGAAGAGGCATCAGGTGGCAGCCCGATATGGAGGTTGGAATAGTGGAAGTACCCTAAGTTCAGTTTCACTTGGAAAAGATGATCAGAATCACGATGGGTGATGAAGAATTTGGCTGATGAAAATGCATTTGGAAAAGGATCTTCGTATGAAAATGGCGGATACAAGGCATGTTTGAGGCATGTTTGAGACTGATTTTAAAATACCTAAAATCAGTTTTGTCATTTTCAAAATCACTCTTAAACATGCTTTTAATGATTCAAAACTAATTTTGTTGACATAAAATGTCATTTAAAAGTGTAAATTAATGCTGCATGATTAAAACCTAGTGTTTCGGAGTGATTTTGAACTTAATAAAAAAGACTTCAACAATTTCAAAAGGTACTCCCAAACATACAAACCTGTGATATTGATATAGGCAGCTGCCGCCATTTCTGCTGAAAAGTTCCTGGATCTAGAACAGATTTTGAATTTAACTGCAAGGGAGGTGGTGAAGGTGTGACGGGAGTGGGAGTGAGAGTGAGAGGAGGAGCAGAAACTGTTGGTAGACCTAGACCAAATAGATCATCAAATGGAGAGCTTGACTGTGGAGCAGGCCCCGGTATGGAAGGATTTGACACTGTAGATTCTAGTGGCGCTTGAGGAATGAGAGGTCCAATGGAGCCTTCATATGAAGGAGCACTATATGCAGAACCATTGTTACTAACGCTTCTAGTTTCCTCTTCCACTGAGGTGCTTAGAAGTAGATCGTTATCATTTGCCTCAACTTGCTGAGCTGGAACAACAGTATCTGCAGACTCTACGCCAATAGATAAATTTCCAAGTTCGTCTGAGAACTCGAATGGACCGCGGTGTTCCTTGTCAGTGAACATGTAAGATGGCTGCAACAACATAAACAAATTATATGATTATACAATAGCTTAGAGTCCATTGAAGATAAGTCAAAATTTAGTCAGAGCTAAACACAGCAAATGCATGGCTGAAGCTAACTGGGTGCTAGAGCACAAAAAATGTTTTAATTTAGCTCTGGGTGATGATTCTATCTTCCACTATCCCATCTCTATATTCTTAAATTTACAGAAATAATTTCAGAGTAATCCTTGCATAAGGGAGTCAAAAGGAAAATATATTGGATACTCATGAGGATTAAGTGGTGTTACCTTCTGATAAATAACAGACAAACTATTAAACTCATCAAATATTCTATCCTTGACTTCACTGCTCTGTGTATCAGCAAATACAGAAACGGCTTGCTTTGGAGGATTGACCACACGTTCGGCTACAGAAACATTGTATTGCAAAAGTCTGTAGTAGAATAGTGCTCGATCATGGACATCCTATAATCGAGAGCAAATATTACCACACAAAATGACCAAATACTGCTAATAAAAAATTTAATAACCTCTACCTGATGAAAATCAGCAAGACCTACTGCCAGTGCAGCTCCCAAGGCCTTTTGAGTTTCGGGAGGCCTTTTAAAGAAACACTTCATCACTGCAGTGAGAAGATGTAAGCGTACCTGCAAAAGTGATATTGCCCATCATTCAACATGTAAGGTAAAAAATATCACGATTTTAGAACATTAAATTTTAAGATATATAAACACACACACATACACACATACACACACTCACACACATGTACAAATACAAGTATACTTACGTGTGTGTGTACATATACACAGACGTGTATACGTACGTATATTTTTTTTTTTTTTTTTTTTGAATAGAAACAGAGAGATATATGTATTACCAAAGAGAAAAAGAAGAACATCTTAAAGGCA
>JBBPDJ010000017.1:2402179-2439465 GCA_037974625.1 Cucumis cinereus
CCCCCCCCCCCCCCCCTCTCCCACTTTACCCCAGCAGAAGACTCATCATCCCAGTTCTCAACTAAACTCTCTAGAATATAAGGGGCATCTTGCATGTCCTGTGAGTACTCCCCCAGCATCCAGATAAGAGCTGCTTTGGCCTTTGGTTCTTGAATATTTTTACTGCTGATGCTGCCGACAACAGCAATGCAATCATGACTCCATTGTGGATATTTTCTCAAAAGATCTTTAACAAGCACCTGCCAAAAGAGTTCCAAATTGTTCTTATTAATCAAGCAAGTAAAGAAAACAATCACTTTGTTCAACTACTACTGCTGCTTTTGTGATACAAATCAGTGTAAAAAGAAAATATAACACACGTACAGAAGTCTTTAAAAATAAAAGCAAAGAACCGTGTGAAGAACTAATTACCAGAGCTTCAGCAGTCACATAGTCCTTTTCCATCTCCAAAAACTGCAGAAGTCGATCAACAATTGCATTAACATCATATTGTTGCAGTGCTATTTTTCCAACAGCACGTATTGACTCTCTTGCAATGGGAATATCAACATTTGCAACATATTCACATAATTCTGTCACTGAAAAAACAACTCAAAGGTATTATTTATCAAACATTTGAGAACTAACATAGATATACAATGTTAGACCAAGTAAAAAAAAAAAAACCAACATTTAATGAATCTTTTTGTGAATGAAGAAACGATTTTATTGATAAATGAGAAGCATATTCAATGATTCAACTGCATAACTAGACAGTAGAACGATCTGTGGAGTTCACTCACCAATTTCGTAAGTGTTGCTCTCATTTGCCACTGCAGTCAACATTTCGAGCTTCAATTTTTTGACATAAGATGGCTCATTGTATTGACAATAGAAGTATTTATAGTCTGCAGAAAATACAAATGGAGCACGCATCACCAAGAGATGCAGGTGGCTGAGAACTGCATAAGATTGCTCTGGACTTCCTGAGCTCACTAAGGTTAAGAGAGGGGCTTTAATCCGTTCGTAGACCTAGCCAACATAATGAACTCCATAAACTTTATGTATTCAATAGAGGGGGGAAAAGAATTATATACAAACACTACGCTATTCCAGTGTTCAATGAGAACAAAGAGTCAACAAGTAAAAGATAATAGTGGTAATCTAAGATAAACAGCCACCAAAAATTTCTTGTCCTAGGATTGGAACATAGAAGTTCACTACCAGGAAAACTATTTTTTGAAGATGATTCAATTTATTTCTCTTTCCAAGAACTTAGACTGCCAGGTTAGAGGTAGAGATTATCCTCAACTTCAAATACTTAAGAAAAAGAAAAAGAAAAAGAAGAAGAATCAACGAACCTAGGTAAGGCCATATGATTCAGGTATAAGGGTTTAAAAGTAAAACTGTAATACAGAGTTTAGTAAAGAAATGGATCAAAACTCTTGATAAGTCACCTGCTGATGAACATCGGTCATTGATAAAGTCAAATGTAGAAAAACTTTGGTTGTTGCCAATACCACAGCACCATTAGCATGCTGAAGTCTATCTTCAAGGAGATTCATGATGTCAAAAATCTCATTGCTATCAGATGGTACATATTTGGAAACCAATTCAAGTATGAGACACTGTGCCCATTCATTAAATTCTTTGATCCTGCAAGCATAGCATTTTGTTTGAACCAAGTATGATAGATATTCTATCTCTGAAATTCTCGGCACTTACATATTATACAATGCATATATAAGAACCATTCAATAGATAAACTAGCTTAGAGACTCTAAAACAACACAACTAATACAATCCTAAAGTTATTATCCTGTACTTCACCTGAACCATGACATTCTGCAATGACAAATTAACAGCTAAAGCAAGTCCTTGATAAAATACAATGAGAAAAATATACAAGAGCATCCGAAGTTTCGATTATCCACCTACATCATTACCAAGATCAGAACTACGGAAAACTATCGCCAAGAAGATCAAGACTATATAGGAAAAAATTAATGTTTTGAACACCTTTTAGAAAAAGAACACAAGCACAAAACAACCTTGCACTACAAACTGATAAAGTTCTAGGGAAATGTGTTATTTATAAAAGTAATTATGAATATAGTTCGATGTTTTAAATGACAAGAGTGTAACCCAATAGACTAAACAACAAGGTCTGCAAGTGCATGAAGAAAAGCCATAAATAATGTCTTAGAACACAGAGGTAGATATGTTGTCATGATCTCCGATGACTAAATATAGTGTCGAAGTCTCAACCTTATTACTGTTTAGACCCCAAATCATTTAAATTTCAAAACATATATAATAACTAAATGGCTGTGATTTCCAATGACTATGATGATAATATTGCTAAAAGTAAAAAGTGGTAAAATTAATACTTCTTTCAGACCTAGATCTAGAGATACTGGCCAAGCATGGGCTACTGATGCCATAGCCTACAGAACATACCGATTCAGAAGATAATACACAACTGGCTTACTGAGCAAAGCCTCTCTTTCTCTTGATGCTTCCTCCAATGAGCTAGCTTCTGAGGTTAAAATCTCTTGTAGAGCAGATAAACAATTTGCAACTACCTGGAGGTGCAATAGATTAGGAAATAACCTTATCAAGTCAGAAGAAAAAAGCTTAAATACAATCAATGTCATTCAAATAGTAGACTTCTCTATCACCCACAAACTATTCAAGTTAATTGGCAATACAATAATACTCATGGTTGTTTATGAGATAAAAATGATTAAGTACATAAAAATCTGTAGGCGTGCTACTTCAAATTCCTGCGATGACTATATTTAAGCATAAATTATGGTGGCATTAGAAATCTCTTTGGTATGGAAATCATTCATTGGATGAAAGATAGCTCAAAAGATTCCTCTTCTCTTTTCATTTTTTCAATAAGAAACGACATTGGAAAAATAATAGCACCAGCAACTTATATTGTGATGTAGAGAGATACGTTATGAAGAAAGCTCAAACAGAAGTATATTAATAGTGAAGCACAAAAATAATAGTGCATAATTAAAAACTTTGATTAAATAATTTAAAGAGATCACCTGAGTATCTCGATCATTAAGCATCAAATGCTTCAGCGTTGCTGGAAAATCAGCATCAGTGCATGTTGAAGCAGATATACGATATAGTTTCAAAACCCCCGTAACAGCAACCATTCTCACATAACTATTGCTGTCCTTCAAACCAGAACCCAAGGGCCCTACCAGATACTCAACCAGATTTGCAACCCGAAGTGAACATAAACTCCTCAAAGCAAGCCCTCTAATCATTGGATCATCATCCTTGCAGTCTCTTTGAAGGAAATTAATTGTGAGCAGAGCAAGATCAGGATTAACCTTGGCATAATTGCCAACGTATAGATAACACATTTTCTTGAGAACTATGTCTGATGTAGCAGAACACATCACCATCTCTCCAAAGAGAGACGATACGTCAATCCCAATAGTCATGTATGAGATCACTTTCTTAAAAAGTTCCCTCTTGGAATCTTCAACACCCGGTGCTCTGCTTCCAGCTAGCTGCCGGAGCTGTGATTTCAGATCGGATACTTCACTTTTTCTGGTCCAGTAAATCAAATTCCAGTAAGGCTCATTGTAATGAATATAAAAAAAAATACAATTTTGATTTTAGTTCCATAGAAATCGAAAATCAATCAAAATACTGCATCTGAATGATGAGACCTTAATCGAAATTAAAATGGGATCATCCAGAATTTTCATTTCAGGGAGCAATAATAGTAGAAACTGATTTAATCGAACTTCAAGTCGACCCATTGCAAAGTTCAAACAATTATTCCGAGATGACAAACTAAAAATAATAATGTTACAGAACATCAAGCGAAAACGAAATTGATTTTGGACTAACAATTTGATCAGGATTTTACCCATTAGATGCAATAACTTATACAACAGAACAGAAACTAAAGCTCCATGATCGGTTTCAATGCAGTAGACAAGGAAAAAACTAAACTAATGAAGGAACGGGGCAAAAATGCTTCGAACTTAAGCAGATCCAGGACTTCCAAATCCAGAGGAAAAATAGTAAAACCATCCAAATACCAATCTCAAAACAGCTCTAGAACTAAGTGATCAGCAGAAATGAATTGTACATGTATAATCCGGAATCATCGATAAAACTGACAATGTAAGAAAAATTGGAGGGGGAAAGATAAATTGCCACCTACCCCGATGGTTGGGACGGTGATGAAGTTCGATGAGACGGCGCAGGCGGAGCCATGGCGGATCAAAATTATGGTGGCGTGCAGCTCCGTTCAAAGGGAGACAATTCGGAGAGAAATATCTCGACGACAAGGGACTTGAGAGGGTCGCAATTCCGAGTTTGGCTATGGAGTTCGTGAATCTAAGATGGGACTTGAAGATGCAATTGCACGCTAGGCGCGCCCGCAGAGAAGCCTTCTCTCTTTTCTTCTTGGCTTATGGTAAGAGACTTGTTTGGTCTGAAGCCGGTCTATGTGAAATTCGGCTTCGGCCGGTCTACCGGTTTAGTTGAGAACACAATGCCCAAATCTCAACCTAACCATTTTTTTTTTCTTTTTTTATATTTAACAAATATACCACAATGTAAAAGCCAAAATAATTTATACATGTAACAAGTTGATGAACTTAGAGGGGGTTTAGTTGGAGTTGTTTGGGTGAATTGAGTTAAGTTGAGTTGGTAATATTATTATTATAGAAAAAAAGTAATTAGAGAGTTAGTGCAAATAACGAGATGAGAAATATAAGTTAACACAAATAATGAAAAATGTCAGTTAACACGAATAACAAGGTAATAAACATTTTTCAATTGTCCTTAAATTGTCCATGGGACGGGGCGGAATTGAGATGCCATTTATAGTCCCCATCCCTGCTCCCCATCTTATTTCTGAAATTTTTCGTTAGATTTTAAAAATAAAACAACTACTTTAAATCACTAATGTGGACAAAAGTTAATTAAATGATTAACTTTGTTACTAAATTGTTTATTATTGTTAGTTTTACTGACGATTTGAATTTAAAGATAAAAGTACACAAATTTTGGCCTAACAAAACTAATCAACGTGCCCATTCTCCCTTCCCATACTGTAAAAAAAACATCACAATTGAAATATTATTGATTGACAGTAAAAATTAAGAAGTAAACTTTGATACACACCGTATTATTATTATTATCATCATTATAGTTATTATTATTGTTATTGTAACATGACAATATTATGAAAAATAAATTTGATTCACATTCCGGGTTCCCAAGTATGTATGCGCTCAAAAGTATTATGAGGGTTGGTCTTCAAGTAAATTCCATCATCTCGAGCAGACCAAATACAGTTTCTGGTTTGACATCTAAAAGCAAGCCAACCAGATTTCTCGGGCCAAAACACGTTAAATGAAGCATGACTCTTGGCGTTGTGCATATAACACCAATACAGGGTTGTTTGCCATAAATTCTCCTTGAAACTCCATGAAAATTGTTGCTTTATACCTAAATTCCGTACACCTAAATCATCGTCTTTAGACTTACAATGAAGAAACAATAAGTCTTTGCTCATGTCATTCAAAATATTAATCTTCCATGAACTTAATGGAATCTCTGCACCAGGTTGCCCATTGCATTGTCCACTCAATGCTAAAACTATACCAAAGATTGCTATATATTTGAGAGCTTCCATACCTTTTGAAAATGGTTGTTTATCTTCCACCTTTGCCACTGCTTTGTTTCTCACAATCTCTCTAATATTTATAGTGACAAAATATATTATAAACAGAAACCTGTTTTGTTTTCTATTAATAGATTAATTACTTTTAAAAAAATGCCAACATCCTATTGAATTTAAAACTAAAATACTGTTTCAATTATTGTCGGTCTCTTCTAAAATAAGCTTTTAGCTCAATGGTAATTAGTAATATTGATGTTAAGTTTTAACTAAGGAAAAATGTACACCCGACTTTCGTTTTTTTATAGTTTGTAAATATTTTCAACAGTTTTGTCATTTACAATAATTTTTCTTTGTTTTGTACGATGAAAAGCAATGCGTGAGAATTTGAATCTTTTAACTTTAAAAAAACAGTGACATTCGATTGTTAATTATCCATGCTGGTTTCAAAATCTAAACTTTGAAAGTTACATGAATAGATTCTAAGCATTCAAATATGTGTTTAATCTATATTTGAATTTTTTATAATGTCTTAAAAATCAAATGAAATTTAAAAGATCCATGTAGATTTTTAATTTCGTAGAGGTTGATCAAATGCAAAGTTAAAATTATGGATGAAACAATACATTTGTGTAGAAAAATTATTTTAAAATTACAAAACTGTTAAAAATATTTATAAATATAACAAAATGTCACTGTAACTCTGATAAACTACTATCACGTGTTTGTCTCGTCACCCATTTCTTAGTCGTGCTTTTTACAACTTTTCCCTTTAACCCAACATTATCGTCTTTCACCGTCTATTAGTTATAAAGAATGACATTTTACTATATTTGTAAATATTTTGGTTTATGTTGACAAATTATAAGAAATAACACGGTTTAATGTTCGTCTTACAAAACTAGCACCATTTTTTTAAAATCATTCCAACAAATTATCTCGATTCATCTTGGGCGAGATCGACCATCGAGATTTGATTCTTTTTCCAACTTATAGATTGTTTTGGGTTTTTTTTATACATCTTAGTAGAGATTAGACTAGATTCTAGTAATTTTTTTCAAATATTCTCAAATCTTACTAGAATCTCGGTCTAATCTTTACCAAAAAGCATCGAGGAGGTCCAAAACAAGCAATAAGTTAGAAATTTTTAATTTTTTAACGAAATCTCTATGACGATCTTGATCGTGAAAGATCAAGAAGAAGCAGTTCCATGAGTTTATAAAAAGCATGTTATTTTCAAAAGGTGAAAAACTAAAGGGGTTATTTCGTACCCTTCTCCATTCACGTTTCTATATTTGAAAACAATCCTATTTTTATCAAATGTTTTTTTCTTTTGGAGAATGTTTTGGTTAACATGATCGACAAGTCGTAGCAACTCGTACGACAAGTCGGACTCTTTATCAAGTAGCAGTCTTCTTAACACACATAGGCAAATGGTCCGACAAGAAACCCACCGTTTTTCCATCTTCAGAAACCTCCACAGAGAGCCGAGCAAGTGCTCAAAGTCACAGAGATGGTTCTCTCTCACCTCTCTAGAATCAACACATTTCTCTATACTTCACCAATTCATCGCAATTTCAGCGTATTTGCAAAAACGAGTAAACCCATTATCGCGGCAACAGCAGCCCCCATTCTCACCTCCACCTCATTCCCCGTCCCCAAATCCACTATCACAGCCGCCGAACCAATTCCGATCACCGAATTTTCAGAGTATCCGGAAGAAACCCAGCTACCCATTTCCCCTGAGAAGCTATTTGTGCCGCCGGAAACTGATATCTCCGGCGGCGGGGGGGCAAGAATCTTGAAGGGATCGAACATTGTGTTGGGTCGGTACGCAAGAGATGCGCAGGTTTCTCAGGCGGATTTTGTAAAGAGTAGTGTGAGAACTGAGGACTGCCCTTCTGATGGGCTTCCTGAATTTGCCCTTGTTGGGCGCTCGAATGTGGGGAAATCGTCTCTGTTGAACTCACTCGTTCGGCGGAAGAAGCTCGCTCTCACCTCCAAGAAACCAGGTCAGTGGTTTGTTCTGACCCAAGTTCATCTTGATTAATTGGATTGTGAAGTCACTGAAAAAATGATGTAATTCCATCTAATAGAGCCATGAGAATTCTCTAGCTCTTGTGATGTTTTTTTGTGTAATTTCAAACTATGTTCAATATGAATATGGATAAAAGAATTAGAGAGCTGTGCAATGAAATAGAAGATAATTCTACAATATAGCTTGAACAGAACAAAAACATTAAGAGCTAATGACCTATTAGAAGATCCGCTAATCAAAGCTTTGTAAGTTAGAATGATTATTTATTTCCAGTACTCTGCTTGATTCTGTTTTATCTATGGTGCTGCAATGCCATTAATTTTGACCTTATAAAATATCTGTTCGATTACTTGGATCTCTATCCATTGTCTGTCTTTATTCATTAAGTTTTTGTTGTTTTGAATTATCATTTTCCCCATGAGAATCCGACATACATGTTAAACCCACATCCAATTTACGAATGTAAGTTTAGGTACAGAGCAAAGAAGGAAGGAAGGGAGAACCTGCTCTTGTAGTCCGTCTTGGATACAAATATTAAGATGTTGAAGCTTTTTCTGATTTGCCTGAGGATTGTCTATAGAAAGAAAGACAGAATGCTTTTGAATGTAAACATCGTATATGTGAGCTAAATTATTGGAAGTGAAAGGGTTTATTTGCCTTATAGTTGTTAGTGGACCATAGGCCTTTTTATGCCATGACGTACAAGGGGTCTATATGTACTAAGGAATAATGACTAGGTGGGTTTCCTTGGCGACCAAATATTAGAGGCTCAAGTGGTTATACTATGAAAACAGTCGAAGTGTGTGCTTAAAGGAAAAAAGTTGGGGAGAAGAGTTTGGCATGTAAACATTGTTTATGTGAGCTTCAAACCTCTTGGATGTGTGAAATCTCTTGTACTGTTTAATCTCAAACAGTCTCACCCAATTGTTTTATGATTTTATCAGATTTTTTGGATATGGACATAAACATTGTTGTGACTTCTTGCAGGAAAGACACAGTGCATAAACCACTTTCGAATTAATGATAGTTGGTACTTGGTCGATTTGCCTGGATATGGGTATGTTCAACTTCAAGTTGTGTCGATGCTTGTCAAAAAATCCTTTTTCCGACTTTTAAACTCTATTTCAAGTGATCTGCATGGCAATGGGATACGAGTTCACTCTCCAACTTCTTTCCAGTGCTACTCCTACATGAATAAATGTCAATGAGATTTGTTTCTTCCTCCTTTTTAGGTATGCTGCTGCACCACAGGAACTCCGAACAGATTGGAACAAGTTTACCAGAGACTATTTTCTGAACCGGTCCACATTGGTTTCAGTTTTCCTTCTCATAGATGCAAGCATTCCTGCCAAACCAATTGATCTTGACTATGCTAGTTGGTTGGGTCAGAATCAGGTAATATTCTCTTTGTTTTAGGAGTCCTATGGAAGGAAAATATTTAAACTGCATATCTTTTGTTTTCTTTAAAAGACAAACTTCTTTTAAAAAGTTAAATGTATAGACGACCACAAAAAATAACAAAAACAAGAGTTGATGCGAAAGCATAATAGATACCAAATTCTAGGAGTAGAGAGACTGAGGTGGTGAAGAAGTTCAGATGCTCTTCCAATTTCTATAGATAAAAAAAGAGAGGATAATCCCTAAACAATAAAGACACACAGATTCTTGCAAGAGGTTCAAAGTATGTATTGCTACAGACCGTTAGACCTCCTACCGAGACAAGGCCTTTTCTTGGGAAGGCCAATTTCGTTTTTGTCAAATTTGTCAACTATAGATTATGATAGAACTCAAATATTTGAAAGATAAACGATAATGAAAATATAAGATAAACCAAGTATTCAAGATACTTGAATCCTCCCAATCTTGAGATACTTTCAAGCGCTGCTTCATATTCCAAAATATTGCTTATCCTTCCCCTACCCTACCTAGTGTATTTATAATCAAATTTCTTTAACAAACTCTTCAACTAGTTACTAATATACTGTTAAGACTCTTCAACCTGAAACTTAGAAAAAATCCCAACAATGGCCAAACCGCGGCAGCACTCTGCTATAATATATTGCAATATCAGCCAAGAGTTCTACAAGCCAACATACAATCGAAGATGAACTCAAGGAAAGCGAAGTACAGAATAAAGATGGAAATAAACCCAACACCTTCGAGAAGGCTGGAAACCTCCCCCTAAAAGCTTACAGCAGCTTTTACCAAAAGATACCTAATTCAGCGGTGCCAAAAACATTCCCTATTTATGCCAGCAAACCAAGTTGGCCCTCAGGTATTTCCTTCCTCTCTAATCAGCTCCCCAAACGAATTATTTTGTGAATTTCCCTTCTTGCCCCTTCTTTTATAAGTGTGAAAGATTGGAGGTCTAGCATATACCTCTTACTATTCTTCTAATACCATTCCAATCAGATTCCACGCCTTTTGAAGACAAAATCTGACTAGTGTGCATAGTTGAGATTTCTTCTAAAACCCAAGTTCCAATTAGTATGGAAATCATCCAATGTATAATATTGCTCTTCGACATCATAGTAGGAAGATTATAGAGCCCGTGAAGAGATCTAAAGATTTACCATCATTAAACAGTGTTTGAAGTTTCCACTTTTTTTTCTCCCCATTACCAAGCTTAAAAGCAAATGCGGCTCAACTGGCGATTCTCCAAAGGAAATCAGTTTCCAAGGACTTGCTCTACATTCTGCAGTATCATGTGTGCCTAGACAAACCTCCCCACTCTTTTTAATAACAACGTGCCTAGTCACGACACGCATCTTTTGGCAAGCATGTAATCTTCCAATTAATAAGGTGACTCCCTTTGATTTGCTAAAAGAGGAAAAATCCTAAGATCATTTTTTCGTTGCATGCTTCCATTGATGTCCCAAGTCTGATTGAAGAGTCTCATTTGTCTGATTGGGTCCTCCTTTCCCTTTGCCAATTTGCGCTTTTGATTGAGTACCCCAATTTCTCTTCTTAAGATAGTGCATCATGATTTTTTAACAATGTATAGTAGAAATTTAGCTTTTACTTCAATTGTTGATGCCTTGGTTTCCAAGAAAAATTGACATGGAATGGTTTCTGTAGATTCCAATGACGATAATATTCACAAAATGCGACAAACGGAAGAAGAAAAAGAATGGGGGAAAAAGACCAGAAGAAAATGTGAGCGACTTTCAGGAACTGATTAGTGGTTTTTTCCAAACGACTCCGCCATGGATTATGACTAGCAGTGTCACCCATCAAGGTCGGGACGAAATTCTTCTACATATTGCTCAGCTGAGGAACTACTGGCTCAAGCACTGAAAAACATTTTGCAGCCTCATCTTCTTGAATCAACCAGGTACAATGCTTTATTTGTTAGGCTCGTGTTGGCCATTCATAAAAATCCGCATTTATCTAAACTTTCAATTATTTTTTAATGATTCCTAAAGACGTATCCACTTACGAAAAGTCGGTCTTATGATTTTGAATTTTTTACCATTAGAATTAACAGTAAATGCAAATGTTTCAGCTCAAAGACTTCTCGACTTGAATTGCTTGATCTTGACTCAAAATGAAAATGCGTTGATTGAATATGAATCTTGAATAGCCTAAGCTGTTTGACCAAAAACATGAATTTTGGAGAGTTAACAAAGCAACCATGCTGGCAAGAATGGCTTAATAGTTGCACAATTTTCATTACGTTCCTATTTAAAAACTTCAAACATTCAATGGAATGGAAGATTGGTGGAAAGTTACTGTTATCTTGAGGGTGAATAGTCTTCTGAGTTTGCTATTAGTTGTTAGTGCAATTAGATTCCATTTATTCATATTGTGGATAAAGGATAACTTTGCCCCTTTGTCCAAACACTTATGAATGATGTGTATAGTATAGCAAAGTTGTCCGGAAATTGGGAAAAATAGGAACTTTTTTTGGGTTGGATAAAAGACTTTTGAGATGCTTTTGGGTCAAATGAGTGCATGAAAAGTTCAAAGTGCCCTCTGGTTTTAGAAAAACCCTAACTTTGGATATGTGCAGCGAGTCCTTCTCTCTCTCTCCCTCGCACACGTTTCTTCTTAGTGAACAAGGGTTGTGACGAACGGCGAGCATGGAGCTTTATATGGCGGTGCACCCAACAGAGGCGGAGACTTCGACAGCCGCTGAGATGGAGACTTTGATGGTGGCACCCGAGTTGCGGTTTGACGACTTGGATGGCTGCTAAATACCCTTTTATTGAAGTGACATGATGTGTTCCAAGATTTGATATCTCAAGTGTACACTGTACAAAAGACTTAAATTAATGGCAGATTGTTATCCCTGATAATCAATTTTTAACCAGTGAGTGAATCACTTTTCATACCATTTGTTCTGAATAATTCAGTTCTGTTCATGTATTGAAATTATTAGAAGTAAATGGAATTTACAATCCAATGGCCATATAAAGCATGATTTTCACACAAGGAAAAAGTCTTCCAAAGATTGATAAAAGTGAAAACTTTTAAGTTTTTTTTTTAATCTTGCAGATTTCTCACAAATTTGAAATTTTATAATTAAACAACCAAATTTGAAAGTATTTCCATTTTTGAATAAAATTAAGGTTAAAATATCATATTGTTTTGTAATATTATCCGACTGTGATTCACAGTCTTGTATCCTAGGATTTGTTTAATTTTAATTTATATACTTTCAAATGATCAATTTTATTTTTTGTGTTAATGCATTTTAAATTTAGTTTTAGTTTATTGTTGATTTTTCTTATAAAAAAATTATTATATATTAGTCAAATTTATAACACATTTGCATAGCACTAAAAGTTCGTCTCTTCAAATAATAACTATGTTCATGAACAATATTTTACATAATGGATCAACATATTTACAAAATATAACAAAATTTTAGATTATATCAATGGTATTAGTGTTAACAGACGTTGATAGAAGTCCATCAATATCTATCATTAATAAAATATGAAATATATTTTCAGTAGTTTTATCATTTACCTTTAAACTTAAAGAAAACCGATGGAAATATTTGGATAATTAATATTGGAAAGAATTCCGAATGGCCGGCAACCACAATTCAGAAGAACTTGATACTGTAGTCACTCCTACAATTTAATAAATATGGCGGTTGTATGGTACATAATTAATTAGCTACATTTTTTGTCCTAAAAAATAAATAAAATAAAACTACATATTTCAAACAAAGTCAATTAATTTTATTGTACTTTGAATAAATTGAATTTTCTGTTGTTGTTCAATCATATTAAATTGCAATAAAGAGAATAAGATGTCACAACTAAATTCGCCAAAAGAAGAAGAAAAAAATATCCTCACAGGACATAATTCAAAGGAGGACGGTCTGAATGAATTCTCTCTGTTAATGTCTCAAACCACTTATAACAACACAATAATATATTACATCGAACAAATTGATAAATTATCTAGATGGTGTAAAGTAGAATCGTAGACACAATACCTATGTTATCTCTAAATATGATAAATAACATGCAACACATTAGGATTACTCTATAGACCTTTCGTCGGATGACTCGAATCTAATTGTCTATACTAAAATGACATTTTCAGTCAAACTTGTTTGACATCCTAACTTTTTAAGACACATAGCAGAGTCATTACCTCGTGCATGCATAAATTTGAATATAGATCTTACTAAATAATTATGAAAGTCGTACCATTTTACTAAATAAAGAATTTAAACAAAGTAACTATTCAAGTTTCATGAAACTTTCGTTCAGTGTACCCCTAAAAACAAAATTAAAACAAGAAAGCTAAAGTAAAACATGAAAACGTGAAAGAGATTTCATAGGCGGAAGCGTTAGTCTTGTTCAATTAGCACTGTCACGAGATTCCTCTTGCTAATCGTTGGCGTACTCTTGCCCTTACCTGAAAAGCATGTAAACATAAATGATGATTATAAAATAATAATGTTACGCCATACATAAATAACTAATGTTACACCGTACATATATAACTAATGTTACAACACACACACGCATATATATAATACTTTAAGTATTATTTTACAAATCAACGAGTAAATATTTTATTATAAATTAAATTATCATTTTAGTTCCTAATATTTGGAAGTTTTTTCAATTTTAGACTATACACCTTTTCAATTGCATAAATTTAGTCTATATATCATTTTGTTTACCGGTGTTTCATAATCGTAATGAGTTATGGAATATACTTCAAAGTTTATAATCAAAACCCGTAATTTGATTGAACATCTTTTATCAATTCAATTGCAGTCGAGACTTTCCTTAAATTATTGTTATTGTTACCGTCGACCATACCACTAAAATGGATGGATTGTGAAAATTAATGTAGAAAATTATAAAATATCATAATTATAGTTAACCCTACCCGATAACATTCAAACATATGAAAATAAATTACGTTTACCAAAATTTTAGATAAATGTAATTAAAAAAAATTCATTTGGACTAAGTGTGAATTAAAAAAACTACAAATATTCATATCTATATGAGTGAGTAGACGGTTTCTAATATCATATGGGCATCAACACGTGGCATAAACTGATTGGGTCTTGGACTGAAGTTTTCAGGGCAAACATAAATATTGGTCTATAACCCGAAAACGCGGCACTAACTAGTTGGATTTAAATTCGCTGTACTAAAAAACCTAGTTGGTTTAAATCCTGCAGGGGTATACTCGTAATTTGGAGGAAAATATTCTTGCTTTATTGTTGTATGGGTAATAGTTTGTTGCATCCTGAACATCATTTATTTTTTGGCATTCCTTCTTACCATTCACGAGGATGAGCATAATAGCTTGAAAAATCAAGCTAACCAACTGAGTAGAAGTTAATCGACGTCGGTTTGGAAAAATTCAAAATTGAAAATTTTCAAAAAATTATACCTAACTTGAATATTTAGTAAACCCACCATAATCCGTTCGATGACGATTTGGTTGGAAAACCGACTCTAGCTGATCGATAATCATCGAAGAAAGATGATGTTGACTAAGGACTTTTAAGTATTTTTGCTTTTTAAGAAAAGATATTCACACCTTTTTTTTTTTTTTTGAAAAAAAGGATATTCACACTTTATTAATGAATGTATGACATGCCCCGTAATTTTGGGGAACATATTCACACTTTATTAATGGATGTATGGTTTAAATTAGAAGTTTAATTATTTAGTTTAGCTAATCTTTGATAATTATGCTTTAAACCCTCCTATTTATTACTGTCTATGTGATTTTAATTTTAAAGTAATTATTAAAAACGATAAATAATAGTTTTTAAAAAACTTAACTAGTTATCAAAATCTATATTAATGAATTTTACAATATGTCTAATTAAAAATTAAATTCTCAATCATGTATTCGACAAGTATAGTTTAATAACTTTGTTCATAAAAACTCTCTACCGTATAAATTATTTACAAGAGTTTTATTAAACCAAAGAGACTAAATTCTAAATATAAACACTAGACACTAAACTATAAACGACCACATTACAATAATTTAATTTTATGATTTTATTAACTATCGTGGGTTGATCTAGGGGCAAAAAAGAAATGCAATCTCAACAACTAATTAAGAAATCATGACTTCACTTATCTACCATGTAGGTTGACCTAGTGGTAAAAAAGAAAACGTAAATCTCAACAACTATCTAAAAGATCATGACTTCAATTCACGGTAGTCACTTAGCTAAGAATTAATTTTCTATAAATTTCCTTTATTTCATACAATTGTCCTATGAGCAGTGATGTAGTACCATTTTGAAATTGTGTTGTAAAATCCACCTGTCCCATACGACATAATAGCCCATTAAGTTGTTGAGGCGGAGGCAGTTGGAAGTTATACTCTTTTGACAAACTTTGCATTTTCCCCCCTTATAAATTAAACCTCCCCCACTCATTTCCATATCCTTTAATTTATTATTATAATTTGGTTTGAGCTTTTGTCAATGGAGTCTCCTTCTTCACTCCTATTTCTTCTACTGATCTTCGTATGCTAATTTTATTATTTATTATTTATTTATTTATTGTAATATTGTTATATATTGTGATCTAATTAATTCTATTATGTTTTATTGCAGCTTGGAATGGTTTGTAGTTATGCTGCCGATGATGTTCGTATCTCGCCTGAACAGTACTGGGATTCTGCCTTGCCAAGCACTCCCATGCCCAAAGTTCTTAAGCAGTTCCTTGATTCGGGTTGGCACTCGATTATTTTGAAATGGTTAAAATCGTTTTTAGATATAGTTGTTAGTTTTCAAAATCCGTGGAAAGATGTTTTTAATAATTTAAAAGTATGATGTTAAATATAATTGATTCTGAGTGATTAATGGTATGTTTTGACGTGATTTTAGAACGATACTTTTAATTATTTATTTTGAAACAATTATCAAGTTATTTTGAAATAGTTATAAACAGTTTTAAGATTCTCGTAACGATCAAAATTGAATTAGCTTGAATTACTACAAGTACGCTTTTTTAACCAAGTGATGTAAATTTGTACGATTAACCTCAAAGTTTGAAGTTTGATCCCCTACCTCATGTGTTGTTGTTACATGCATACCTTTAAGCAAATATATATTTGGGCTAGTTGCAAATAATATAACAATTAGATTTAAAATATTAACACATATAACTAAATCTTAAAAAAAATCGTAAATATAGCAAAATCTGTCACAGTTTATAAAAGTCTTTTATCACTTACAGAATTTGCTAATATTTACAATTTTTAAAAAATGTTATTACATAATTGATTATTATTTCTAAAATTACTAGCATACTGTACCACGTGAAACAACTCGAGTAAAAAAGGAAAGTTAATTACATTACCTTGTCTTAGCAGACTTTCTAGAAGGAAAAAGCACTTCGGTGAATGTTGGTAAAGGGGGCGTAAACGTCAACACCGGAAAGAGCAAGCCTAGGGGCACATCCGTTAACGTCGGTAAAGGCGGAGTTAACGTCAACACTCCAAAACCAAAGCAAGGAGGAACTTCCGTTAACGTCGGCAAAGGAGGCGTTAACGTCCACACCGGTCATAAAGGTAAACCGGTTTATGTTGGAGTTAAACCGGGCTACAGTCCCTTTAACTACATATACGCCGCGACAGAAACCCAACTTCATGATGACCCAAATACAGCTCTTTTCTTTCTTGAGAGAAATCTCCACCCTAATTCCAAATTCACCCTTCATTTCCCTAAACAAACAACAATAACCACTAATTTCTTGCCTCGTCATGTCGCCGAATCACTCCCTTTCTCTTCCCAAAAACTCCCCCAAATCCTCACTCACTTCTCCATCCCCCCCACAAGTCTCGAGGTCGAGTCGATTCGAAAAACGATCGACCAATGCGAAGCACCTGGCATTGCTGGTGAGGATAAGTTATGTGCTACATCATTGGAGTCCATGGTGGATTTTAGTACTTCTAAGTTGGGAAACAAGGTGACGTTGGTCTCGACGGAAGTCGAGAAAGATACAAATTTGCAACCGTTTACCGTTGTTAATTTGGCGAAGAAATCGTCAGGGACAGACTCTGCAGTTGTGTGTCATAAGTTGAGCTATCCGTATGCTGTGTTTTATTGTCATTACACACAACACACTCGTGTTTATAAGGTTAGTTTGTTGGGTGCTGATGGGACTAAAGCTGAGGTGGCAGCCGCGTGTCACACCGACACGTCAGCTTGGAATCCAAAGCATTTGGCTTTTCAGGTGTTGAAGGTGAAGCCAGGGACAGTTCCGGTTTGCCATTTCCTTCCACAAGACCATGTTGTATGGGTTTCAAAATACTAGAAAAATTGAAAACTTAGTGTCCTTGTGATTGGTCCACGTGGCACATGTAGGTTTGAATAAACATGAAATACTTTTCTTGTAATATTATTATTATTAGGTCATGTAATACACTTTTTTATCCAGGGACTTTAATGTAATTTTAATGTTATTAGTTATATAGTTAAAAATTAGTTACCATGGTAATAGATTGCGATAGACTGCTTTTGAGTGACGTGTGTATAATTTGCTATTTTAGTTTAATAATAAAGAGAATATCCTCTCTTGCTTTTACTTTTTAATTTGATAATTATTTATAATGTGTTTAGTAACCATTCCAATTTTTTGTTTAGTTTTTTCTTATTTTTTAATTTAGTTTTAAATTTTTTGTTTACTAAATTAAATGTATTTTTTTGAAATGTTCTTTTTTCGTTTTTCAACTTTCTTTTATAATTTTAAAAACAATTTTCTTGTTCATAAAATCAAAAAGTAAGCTATTTACCAAACACAACAAACAGGTTACGAAAAATGTCCTTTTTTTAAAATAAAAATAAAAAATTAAATCTTTATATTGTTGTGGTATTTCCTAGTTTTTTAACATTATTATTTTAAAAAATTTTAGAAGTCAAGTGATTTATGTTAATTATACAACAAATAAACTTCTAAGGCACAAATTGTGTATTTATAAGTTAAATTTTTTAAAATCTAAATATCTATCAAACGAAATCGTAACCTTAGAATTAAAATAACGATAATCCAACCATCAACCATGTACTAAATTAATGAAGAAAATAGAAAGACAACTACTCGTGACTACAGAGTATCTTGGATTCAAAATTTTAAGTAATTTAATATTTTATAAATTTGCTATAAATATAAATTTTTTTAAAAATACATACATATAAATATCTGATAACGATTATCAATTATTAAAGTAAGCTTAACTAAGCAGTATTAACCAATAGAAAGCATTCAACAAAATTCCCTTAAGAAATAACTGTATATATATATAGAGAGAGAGAGAGTAGTGATGGATGGCCACATGGTTGGCTAAAATTAAATACAAGTAGATAGATATTAGGATTGGTGGAAAATAACAATAGGAGCAAAATTAGCCACATTTTTTTTTTTTGTGGAGTGTTAGGTTTTAGTATTAAAATGAACTTTTTTCTAAGAAATTATATATAAAAAAAAAGTATTTGTTTTGAAGTATGTATGTATGTATATGAGCTTTAAAAATATGTATATACATGAGACAATGATGAATACGACGATCAAATAAAAAAGTATTAACAAATATAATATAATGTAAAACAATTTGTAAATATAGAAAAATTTCGATCAGGTTCTCAAAGTCTGTATATGATAGACTATATCACTAATGGGAGTCTGTCACTAATAAATTTTGGAAAAAATATCAATTTGCACTTTGAACTACTATTTTTTGTATCAATTTAGGCTATAAACTAAAAATTACATCAAACTTTGAGAGTTGTATCAATTTTAACCCAAAACTAATAACTGTATCAATTTAAACGCTAAATTCTTATAAGTGTGTTAATTTAAACCTTGAACTGATTGTATCAATTTAAACCATCATTATATTTTATTTTGATACACTTATGAAAATTAAGAGTTTAAATTGATATATTTATGTAAGTTCGGGTTTAATTTTATAGATTTGTAAAAGTTTGGGGTTTAAATTGATACAACTCTAAAGTTCAAAGTTTAAATTGATACAATTATTGATCAAGGTCTAAAATACAACCCCATACTCTATAGTTTAGGGTGTAAACTGACTTTTACCCTAAATTTTGTTATATTTACAATTATTTAAAAATATTAGTGTAACGTTAAATTTTAATAGTGCTATTCATGCAATTACTCTCTCAACATCCATGTAATATATGTTAAGGGTTGCTTATAATTCTTTAGTTACTAATTATTGAACCAAAGTATTTTGACATAGAATTGCATAGTTTTGGTCTTTTGAATGGCAAACTCAAACCCAAAGTAGAAAGCAATATTCGTAGATGACATTTATAAGCTTAGTTGTGAAAAAAAAGTTGAAATTGACGAGGAAACTTCTTAATTTTTGTGTATTTATGCATGAAATTTATTCGAGCAGAATTGTTGTAGCACTAGAAAAACAATTTGTTTTGGCTCCGTTTGGTAAACATTTTATTATTTTTTTAAAAAAATTAAACATATTTTCTCCGTATTTTTTAGAATGATTTGCATTTTCCTTAAATACAATGATTAAATTTTGAGCTAAACTCCAAACTTGAAAACAAGTTTTAAAAACTTATTTTTTTTAGTTTCCAAATTATGATTTTGTTTTTTAAACTATTGATAAAAAGTATGTAACAGATAAAAAAATTTGAAGGTAAAAGTGATGTCTATAGACTTAATTTTAAAAAACAAAAACAAAAAATAAAATGGTTACCAAACTTGATCTTAGCAATTGAAGGGAGCATAAAATAAATTTTTATATTCGATTCTCGAAATTTTTTAAACTATTTTTTCCATCAATTTTAACAAATTAGGGCAGCTAATGAGCGAGCCTCTCATATCCACCAACAACCACTCTCAAAGTAAATAAAGATAAAGCTCTCCGAAACAATGATCCATTCTTCCATCGAAAAAACAGAATTTTCTTTGCTTTTTTTTTTTTTTTTTTTTTGACAGTTCTTGACAATTTTGGTTGCAACACTTGCATAGATCTGATTTCCTTCAAAAGTTGGGTTTGTAAAATCTCAAACCATCTTGAAATAGCTTAAATTTGACCACCCAAATTAGTATGCTAAAACCAAATCAAATGCTGAAGGGTTTAGATAAGATTTAAATTTCATAAAAACAATATACGAGAAAAGCTAAGGCACAAGTCTTTGCCTTTGAATTTGGTGGATCGTCTTCACTTAAATTATTGTCAGAAGTGGTTGCTTGAATCCATAGTTGATCGTTGGAGTTGGCCACACAAAAAAGTGGACGTTGGAGTATATTGACAGAGTATGACAACAATAGTGGCTGACGATAAGTGATGAGTGGAGGCATAAAAAACATAGTATAGAAAGGAGAGTTAGGTAAAATAACAAACTCAACTGCATGTTGATAAATCAAACACATTAGGTTGATAAATGCACGTTGGTGAGCCAAATATTGGGCTTGATGAGCCCAATAATTAGAATGGGTACAAAAGTTGGAGGCCCAATTTATTGGCAGGAGTCCACAAGTCCAAATTTTCTGGTTCCTTACAATTGAAAGTATTTTACGGGCCATTTACCCACGCGCCGCACGCGCCCGCCAAACGCAGGGTAGCGGAGCCTCACCGCGCGCTTGCGATTAGGGTTTTATGCTACTGGGTTCTACTGCCTGAGTGATTTTACGTAAACTGTTAATTTCCCTCCAAATTTCGGTCTTTCTGGTTCGAGCTCTCTTCATTTTTTGTACCCTTGAGGATCTTCAGACATTCTCTCTTTCACCTTTCATGGTCGCTTTCAGGTATCAAAACGACTCTGTTTGTAAAATTTTGTTTGGGCTAGACTAGGACTGGAATGTTGGATGATTTTCGCGTTGGTTTCTGAATTTTATTTGCTGAAAGAAACACTTGGGCATGGTGTTTGGAGTTCTGAATTTCTCCATTCTATATCTTTTTACTTCTATGTTTTAATTCATGGTCGAGTTCTGAAATATCGGGTTTTTCCTTAGTTAGAATTTTGGATTTCTGTTTGTTCAAGTGAATTAGTTTCTCTTCATTCAGCTTATGCTTCAAACAAAATTGAAGTTGAAGTAGCCTGTTTTGTTTCTTATGCAACATAATCATGTTGATATATCTGCTATATTCAACTAATCAATATGGGATTTATTCGTGCACGCATGCATTATATTCTAGTCAGATATATATATTTTAAACCATCTGGTAAACTGGTTAATCATTCGTGTTGACATTCCTGTTAAATTTTTTTAAGCTGTAAAATCTTGTATTATTTTCTTTGGTTGCAGCTGCATTTCTTATTGGAGGAGGCCTGCTTTGGTATTATGGTAGAAACAGAGCAAGTGAAGAACGTTGAATTTCAATGGGGCAAAAAGAAAGGAATTGGTGGGAAGAAGAAGGACGTGACCTTTTATGAATCTTTTACTTACGATGGTGTAGAATATTTTCTCTATGACTCTGTCTACCTATATAAGGAAGGTGAACCAGAGCCATACATTGGTAAACTTCTTAAAATCTGGCAGAATCCTGATAAGACAAAGAAAGTGAAAATTCTTTGGTTTTTTCGATCTTGTGAGATTCTTAATTATCTTGGAGGTGTAGACACACGGCAGAATGAATTATTTTTGGCATCCGGCGATGGTATTGGTCTTGCCAATGTTAACTCTCTGGTAATTTTTAGCTTGTTGCGTTACTATTTCATGGCGACATACTCCTTCTCTTGATTCATTTACACCTTAGGTAGACAGGAACTAGTTCACTTGGTATTTCATCCAGAAAGAAAAAAAGAAAAAAGAAAAAAGCTTCACTTGTTAACTGCAAGTCATTGGCAAAAATCATGAAAAGATATAGATAGTATTATATTTTAGTCTATATAAGTGTTGGTCAACGAGTGGATGGGAATGCTGATTTCAGCATTTCTCTTGACCTTTATCTCTCTTAACTTTGAGTATGAATTCTCAATATATTCTCCCGGGACAAATTACCTTTTGTCGGCTTTTCCCTCGTCAATGCTCATAGCCTAGATTCTCCTTGTATGATCTATGGTGATAGAAGGCGATTTATATAAGGATAATATGAAGCAACACTTCTCAATGTTCCCCTATTCTTATAACACTTGCAGTTGTCTTCTTCCTGGTCTCTTATCATTTTTCCACATCTATGTTTCCTTCGTGTCTGTTGTCTTTATTCATTTTGAGGATTCCTTATTGTTATTTTTGCGTTAAACCGTTTGAATGTTCTTTGCTGTTCTCTTTGGCCATCTTTTCCTCATTTTGAGGCTAAGAGTTTTCATTTATGATTCCCCTAAACCTTATGAGGAGTTTTTTTGCAACAATTTTTTTTTTTTTTTTTTTGTGTGTGTGTGTGAGTCTCACTATGCTTTTTTTATTTGTGTGTGGATAACAAAGCCCTTTTAACAAATGGTTGTGGCACTTATCCTCTGAGCATTGTGGCTAGGATTATTGCAAGTAAATGTGGCCCCCATCCTTTTGAACGGTTTGGAATTTACTTTTTTTCACCCATCCTTTTAGATGGTACTCACCGGAATTTGTGGAGGTATATTTTGAAAGAGCTCCCTTCTTTCATTCACTTGGTTCTTTGTGTGGTGCGGGAGGGGAGAGAAACATACTTTTGGGAAGGTCATGGGTGGGGAAGAGTCCTCGTTTTGCTATGTTTTTCCGTTTGTGTTAGTTATCGTCTCTCAAAAATCATTTTGTTGTCGACTTTTTGGTGTGGTCCTTTTCATTTAGGTTCTGTCATTCTCTTTTTGATAGCTAAACTACAGATGTGGTTGCTTTTCTTTCTTTACTCGAAACTCACCCCTTTTGATTGGGGAGAATGGATGTCAAATTGTGAGCTCCAATCCTTTGGAAGAGTTCTAGTGCAAGTGTTTCTTTCATTGTCTAGTGGATCCTTCCCCCTCAGGTAGGTTGGTCTTTTTGGTGTTTTGAAGTCCCTAGAAAGGTGAGGTTTTTTACTTGGCAGGTTCTTCATGGCTTGGCTAACACGTTGGATCGGCTTGTCAGGAAGTTGCCTTTGCTGTTAGGCCTTTTTATTGTATTCTTTGTTGGAAGGCAAAGGAAGACTTGGACCATATTCTTTGGCGTTGTGACTTTGCAAGTGGTGTTTAGGATTTTTTTTCCAGACATTTGGTATGATGAATGTTTGTCATAGAGAAGTCAGTGCTATGATTGAGGAGTTCCTCCTCAATCCTCCTGTTAGGGAGAAAGGCCGATTCCTTTGGCTTGTTGGAATGTGTGCGGTTTTATGGGTTTTGTGGGGTGAGTGGAATAGTAAGGTGTTTAGGGGAGTGGAGAGGGATTCTAGGGATTTTTGGTCCCTCATTTGTTTTCATGTTTCCCTCTGGGCGTCGATTTCAAAGACCTTTTGTAATTATTCTACAAGCTGATTTCGCACAGTTGGTGTCCTTTATTGTAAAGGGAGTCCCCTTTTTGTGCGCTTCTTGTGTATTCTTTCATTTTTTCTCAATGAAAGCCGTTATTTTCATTTTAAAAACCCATGTTTTCTCTTTACCGAAAAAAAAAAACCATGCTTTCTCTTTGTTCTCCTTTCTCTAGAAGATACACATTTCATAGAAGATTGAATTATTTGCTTGGAAAATTTTTCATCGGAGACTTAACACCAGCAACCATATCGCCATCTTTTTATCCTTTTGGTTTAATTTGTTTCAATAAAGATTATTTGGTCTTCTGTTTAACCATTATTATTTACCATTTTTTTTATAAAAACTCATCTTTCTACTGTTTATTTCATTTTTCTTTTTGAAAATTGAATAGTTTTATTTATATTTATAAAGTTATTGAATAATTACATATTGAGCAAAGAATGCTTATACAGGTGATCAAGCTAGTTTAACTGTAAGCTGCAAAATCAATACAAGGCAAATAATATTTTTTATTATTTTACACAAAACTGTTAGTAATGATATTTACTTATTAATTTATTTATTGCTCCTCACTCCATGATAGCCTTATGGCAATTAGATTTAGGACATTTGTTGTAGTGGTGTGTGTTTTGCCCTTTGAAAATGCTGGTTTTATATTAACGACTTTGTTTCTTCATTAAAATGGAAAGAAAAAAAATCAATCGAAGGAATGGATTGTGTGTGAGAGTGAGACTGTTATTTTATTTTGTTTTTTGTTTTTAATAATCCACTTCCTTATATTTTGTCTCGAACCAGGAAGTAATTGCTGGGAAGTGCAACGTTCTCTGCATTTCAAATGACAGCAGAAATCCGCAACCTTCAGATGAAGCACTCAAAAAGGCTGATTTTGTATTTTGTCGTACGTTTGATGTTGGAAAACAAGAGGTCTGCAGTGAGATATGTGATAAAATTGCTGGAGTGGAAGGTCTGAGTTCATTGTTTCAAAAAAAATTTCTCAATAGTTTTACCTTTGGTTGGTTTGTTATAATCTGATCTCAAAATTGATTGTTTCTTTTTCAATCACAGTTAAACTTTTACTTAATAAAGCAGATACGTCAAAAGATGTTAAGAGGACTGGTAAGGATGGGAAAGATGCAAGTGGCATTGCAATTGTAAATACTGAATTAGAAGATCCTTCTAGAAGGGACATTTCTAATGGAGAATTGACTCTGAAGACTAATGACAGCTCTCTTGAGAAGTCCACAAAGGAAAATGTTGATTTGAAGGGGCCTATAGAGAAATACTTCAATGAGGAGAAGTCGGGGGCACATGCGATCGAGGGAGGAATTGGAATGGGTAAAACTAGCAGTATTAGTAAACATGAAAACATCTTAGGTGGTAAGGTCCCTCCGAAGCTCAAAATTGATTCTAATGAGAAGCCTGGTAAAGCTAAGGATGTCGAAGGTAGAGTTAAAAGTCCAAGGGAATCTGCTGAAGTTGAACATAGGCCAGCGAAGAAGACAAAACTAGATAGCTCTATTCAGTTATCTCCTGGAAAGACCAAGAGTGACATTGAAAAGCTTGGTCTCAATCGCAACAATGGTGACACACTGGCTTCCTCACCTAAGGTTCTTGTTTCTGAAGATGCTTCCAGAGCCAAAAATGCAGAAGATTCTCGTGAAACCAAAGATAGATTTATAAAGAAGCCCAAGCTTGATGAGAAGCCAACAAAGGTTTCTAATGGCAAGAACCTAAAGGCCTCTTCCCAAATAGACGGTGAAGTTGTGGAAGTTACTAGAAGGCCAGATGCTGTAAGTTGTATTTCTAGTATTGTTATTCACTTCTCAATGTTAGCTAGGTCCTAGTCCTTTTTTCCTTAGCTTGTGATTGGACTCCTTTTTTGTTTGTTTGTTACTTTCCTTGTATGCTCTTTTGTATGTTCTTTAATTTCGCTCAATGAAGCTAAGTACATCATTAAAATTTAAAAGAAAATTGGGGTACATAATATAGTACAATCCTTTCGGTCTTTTGACCTATTCAATTAGCAGTTGTGGAATATGATGGGACACTCGATATTTACCTCATTCAGTTTCTTATTGCTTCCATAAGTAGCATTTTGCTCTTGCATTGAAGCACTGCATTTGGGTCATGTTAATTGTGGTTATTACTGGAGCTGATGCTCATGTCCTCTGTGTCCAAACCCATTTTAAGTTTTGCTTGGTTTTGAAGCCTTTTTTTTTTTTTTTTTTTGTTGTAATTGTTGCCTAGGTAACATTTTACTTAGTTTAGTTAGAAACCCTCTCAGTAGAGGGGTTGCTTGTGTGGGTTTTTGTATGGCCTTGTGTTCTCTCATTTTTTTCTCGATAGAAGTAGTTTCGGTAAGAAAAAAAGTTTTACTTGATACACTTCCTTGTTCTTGAGAGCTCCATGTTTATTTAGTATGGAAACTGTAGTACAATTTGGATCCTTTTACAATGGTTTGATATGTTTTCTTGTTTATTTTGGTAAATTTTATCAAGATGGTTTTTAAGGTTCTGATTGTTATAGTTTTCAACAATTGAACAGGATAGAAGCAGATGGTTCAAGGGACTTGTAAGTCAATCTTACACTCTTTGGTCGCACATCATTTTAGTTATTTTATATTTCTAATCTCAGATTCTCTTATTGTATTTGGTGGCTGATGCTAACTATAACCTCTTTTTCAAATTATTCTATATTCTATATTCAAGACATTAATGCTTTCATTTTCTTTGTTTAATTTAGTTTGTATCCTTACATTGAACTTCTATTTTCAGTTTCTACGTTATTATATTTTGAGCATTAGACTATTTTCATTATATCAATGAAAGGTTACGTTTCTTTATATATATATAAAAAAAACTACCTCTTTTTTGTGATTACAACCAGCCAAACTCTTGTTCCTTTAGAAGAAAATTTTCTAATCTTCCATTAGGTCAGTTGAACCTTTTTCTCATTTTGAATTTCTTTTCACACAATTGATTGATGAAAAGATTTTTTTTATTTTTATTTTTAATATCCATGAATGTTTGGGCTAGCGTACTTGCACCTCGACTAATCTCACGGGACAACCCGCCTTAACATTTGGGTGTCAAGAAAACTCGTAGGAAATTAATTTCTAGGTAGGTGGCCACCATGAGTTGAACCATGACCTCTTAGTTAGTTATTGAGACTATGTCTCTGCTTTGACCATTGGGCCAGTCCATGATGGTTGATTGAGGAAAAGTTCCTCATTTTTTGTTCCAAAAAACTAAACAAATCCCATGATGTGGCCAGTTCTTGAGATATGCTTATCTTGCTCTTTCTATGGTTTGATATTATTATTCTCAACCAATTAAACTGATTATTTCTATGCCAGCCGTGGGAAGAAAGAATAAAAGATGCACATGAGCAAGGAACACTTGTTCTGATTCAGAATTTGGATCCATCTTACACTTCCGGTGAAGTGGAGGTAAAAATCAATTCTTTGATTTGATTAGTTGATGTGGTGTGCTACTTTGGACGAAATACACTTTTGCTCCATGAGATTCCAAAATGGAAACTTTCTCTAGAGTTTGAAAAATAATTGTAAAATGGTCCATAATCTGGAGTTGACCGTTAGTTGACTGAATAAGCTACATGCATTGTTTGGGTTGGAAAAATTTAACTAGATGTCTATTTCTACTAATTTTGAAGACAGAAAATACCTGACCACCCCTTTTCCCACTAATCAAATCTTGTGGTATAGCAGCCAATCTCAAATTTCTAGCTACTGCTATTGGTTATTATTTTCCCTTCTACCACTAGGCCTTCTTAATTCAATGCTTATGGTCATGGTCAACATCGATTTACAACCGTTCAAGATAACCCTTCCTTTGCAACATTCAGGATATTGTCTGGCATGCCTTCAATGAGAGTTGCACAGCTAAGATGATTCAGCGAACTGCAATTTCTATGCCTCACATAGGTCGGTTCCATATGATCTTTGATGAAATGGCTGCACTGTTGAATTTATGTTATTGTTGTTTGAGTTCCTTGAGAATTTTGTTGTCTGTTTTATTTTGTAGGTCAAGCTTATGTTGTATTCAAAACCAAGGAAGCAGCAGAGAAAGTGGTTAGAAAATTACATGAAGGTTGCTTGTTACTTTCCAATGGAAGGTAAGTTTGGGTTAAGTATAGTCTTTACTGCTTTTACTTTCAGATAATCTATTTTATTCCATTGGTTCCTCTCCTCTATGATATTGTTCGGAAGCATCTGGCCACCTGGACTAGTTTAACATGCCAGTTCTTGGGCCTTGATGTGTCATCAGACTGGTGATTGGCGGTTTTTGATTTCACTGTGGCAGTAACTATTTTGATAGTTGTCTTTCTCTTATACTTTTCGTATTTTAGTTTGGCACATTTGCTCTTACTGGTTATCTATTTTAGAACCTGGAGATAGAATGATAGAAATCACCTTCTAGTTATGTTGGTAAACACATTTTAGAGTTATACGTATTAGCTTTGGCAGATGAAAGAGGCTTAAAGATAATGGTTACACTAGTTGAGTCCCAGTCAACTTCTAAGGTCGATGCTGTTGAATAGCTTGTAGAAAATTGCATTGTTTTGGTCAAGTTTTGATATCGATGATGTGTGTAAGAATGTTGTCCTCAAAACTGGTTCGCTAGTACTATTACGAAATTGACAAATAAAGAATACATTAAAACGTAAAATAGTAGAGAATCAACACACAAATTTACGTGGTTCACTAACAGTATGTTAGCTACGTCCATAGGGTAGAGGTAGAACAATTTTATTGGAGAGAATGTTAAAGAATACAGAATATTGGCGTCTTTAGTGTTAGGGAGTTTATATAGCGTATTTCTTTAAACCTTAAGGTCATAATCATAAGTAAACCATACATAATCAAATATGCTAAATACAAAGCTCCAAATAATAGATTCAAGACATTTCAGTAACATGAATATAATCAGCCAATTTTATTTAGACAACAGTCAACGGTGGAGTAAAATATTAAATCAATGCAACTTAATAGTAAATGCTAAAGATAATATCAATGCTAAAAAGTCATGGGGAATTGTTTTCATCAATTATTTAAACGAATTTATCAATCAAAACAACCAAGACCAAAGTTACAAAACTTATAGAATAATGACATGTTTTTTTTCTTGAAAAGGAAACAATGTTTGGTCGCCAAACATGTAATTATTCCATAAGTCAAGAAGGTACAAATAATAGTCTCTCTTGAGCACAATTAAATCTCTTTACAAGTTAAGAACATAATATCCTTATTAAATTTCTTTAATAAATAAAGGCCTCGTGTGTACTTCTTTCAGCCACTTCTAAAGAAATCCTAAATCTTTCAATTTTAGAACTACTTCAGTTCTAATCTAAACCCCTTCTCTAGACCATAGGATTGATATCTTATATCAAGAGATTAATAGCTCTAAACTAATAAATACATAAATGAAATAAAAGAAATCAGTCAAGACAATCAATTGATCAACTTATAGTCTATGATGGTTACATCAACCCTTAAGAACTGAATGTTTAACTACTCATGTTCAAGAATAAACAATCAAATCTAATGAAAAATTCCTTCAGAAGATTACCAAGAGTGAAGGGAAAGTAGAACAATTAAATTCGAACGAAAAGATATCTCAATCTAGAAGTTTCTCCCGATAAAATCCTCTTCCCTTGCGTCATTCATGAACTTCAATTTTATAAATATCGCTCTTGACGCTATGGGCATCATCTCAATGTGCTAGCCTAAGTAGCACATCCTTTCCATTCATAATTGAGACGTTAATATTAAATACTTGTGTGTGCATCCTTTGTTGTAGCAACATGACACTACAGGAAATGTTTCAATGCTTCCTTGTGGGTCGTCTGGCTTCCTTATTGGTGGCATCTCAATTCCTGTCCATTTGGGCATTTTGGGTTTTCTTCTGCTGCTGTGTGATGCTAGCTGTCTCCTTGGGTCTTTGGCCTCATTTGTCTCATGAAACTCCTTACTTCTTTAAAATCTTCTGTTTATTTAAATTGCTCGATGTCTACAATATGCAGATATAGTCTGGACTCTGAAAATTACTTGAGACATCAATCGAGCATTAAAAATAGCTCCCAAGGTGTTTTATCTAGCTTTCCTAACTAATTTCCTTGCATTTTTCAGTGCTCTTATTGGTAGCTTTACGACTCCTCATTTTTCGTCAAAGAAACAAACTTTTTTTGGGCATCACTGTATCGATAAGCTTAGACATCAAATGCAACGTGACATGGTAATGTGTGCCTCTTTCAAACCGATTACACTATGTCTAACCTTCGTACCTATTCACACCCCCGTTTCGTCATCTATTCATTCCTTTTTGGTTACTTCCCAGAAAGAAGCTGTATCAACTTCGCATTGTTCTCAGCCAAATACAATAGAATATGACATGGCCATGGAATGGTGTTTACTACAAGAAAGATCAGAACTCGTCTGCAAACAGTTGTTCAAGGTCTAGATTTCAATCTATTGAACTTAAAATGATGGAAAGTTATCATGATTTGGTACCTTTTTTAACTATCATTTGTTCTTTTTGACTTCTAGCAACAAGAAGAGGAGTTAAGAAAACTCAAGAGCAAGCTGAAATCTAGATGAGCTCCATTGGCCTTACAGTCACAGATGCTATGTTTGGCCAATATTTTCTATCGTGCGAGAATCCTTTTTGATCTAGCATATTTTGAATCAAGGGAGTGCCTTACTCTTGCAAGTACCAGAAATGATGGAATTAATTCTCTTGCTTTTTGCACGTTGTCAAAGTGGAGTAATCGACAATTGTACATTGGTAAACCTCTTTGATCTTATTCAAATGTCAAATATACCCATTTTCTGCTCTAATGACTTGGTTTAATTTCTCCTGACTAGCTGTTGTGTGAAAATTGTTTTGTTTCCTTTTCATTAAACCAAGAAGCGTTCTGTGTTTCTATATTATGGCCGTTGCATGGTTCATATTGTTGTGTTTATTGAACGAGTGAATTAATACGATCTTCTGGCAGAAATGAGAGATCGGTTGGACAAGGTCTTAGCTTTTTGAGGATCAGACGAAACGTTTTGAGGAGCTTAATGAGATGAAATTTCTGGGTAAACTTTGAGCCATTGGAATCAAGACAGCTGCATGTGGAGACATGGTTAGTTATATCAATACTTACTGGTGTCTCATTATGGGTGTTGAGTGTATATGGAATTTTCATATTTATTCTAAACATTGAACCAGGAAGTATTTGAGTGGCTCACTATTTATCCATGCCGTTCTTCTCTGCCTCTGCGAAAATCAGTTTTTAGTTTAGGTTTTGATGATAAATTATATCTAATAGTTTTGATGCTCAATTTATTGTAGTTTTGTATAGAGCATATGACACATCGGGTAAAGCAGTTTTAAATCATCTTCAGAGTTATGCCACCAAAGTGAGTTTAGCATAACCTCCATCTAGAGGTCAAAGGTTCAAGTTGTACTAAAAAAAATTATCTTTAGCGTTCTTTTGCGGTAGAAAAATTACGCTTTACCTTAGAATTTAGTTCTCTTGAATAACTTCTTATCAAGATTTATATTTAATTGAAAATTTTGGCGAATGGGGTTATTATTTCTTAGAAATTCGACTCTGTTGTTTTCGGTGTAGGTCAATGTGTATATTTTGTAGGGGAAAATTTTTAGTCCTACGTCGGTATATACTTCTTCCATTCAACATCAGACATGCCAATTTATGACTATATTGTTTTATTCTATTCTAATTCTTTGATACCAAACATTATTAAATACTTCTTTTCTAGTGGCAGATAACGAATGTGAAAAATAGGCTGGATCTTAAAATTGATGTTTGTTTTTGTTTTTTGTTTTTTTTTTTTTTAATGTAAAGGGTTTTATTGAGAATTCCAACATTTCAAAGCTTTATATGTTTCATTTTATTTTTATGAGATGAATATTATTTCCCTTTAATAAATAATACATATGACAATGTATTTTGATTAATTATTAATTAAAATCACGAAACGTTATAATAGTTTTTTTTCTCTCTTCCTTTTTGTGATGTGTGCGTGAGTACGATGGTATTATTGAAATTGTCAATTGAAGAATTGATAGAAACAAATTGTAAAAAACGAATTTTCATAAAATGTCAACTAATTAGCCAATGTGAAGTATTTATAAAGGGGGGTAGGTGCTAATGACGTATTAAATTTGGATCAGTATTCTTAGGAAATTGTGTTTGCCCAAAAAAAAAAGAAAAAGAAAGAAAAAAAAAGAAAAAGGAGTTATTTTTCATGTTTAAATCATGAGTTTTGTAAAAACATTTTTAAGATCCCCAATATCATCAATATGGAAAATATCATTAATTTCTAATGTAAGCTAATTTATTCTCACTTTAAAAAATAATACAAAATTAATATTCATTCAATCTACCTACTCTATTGGTCATTCAAGGATCAAAGAATAAATTATCTATTTCTTATATTATATTATATAATATAGTACACCTACGATGTAGAAAAATGAACCTTCGACCTCTAGAATTAGAATTATGTCAATGCAGTTGAGTCAAATTCATTCTGACACACGATTGAAATATAACAATCAATTTAAAATATTATTATTTATTGATAGATCACGAGAGTCTATTAGTCTATCACTAATAACTTTGTTGTATTTACGATTTTTTTAAAATTTTGTTAAAATTGTTATCCATTGTAATAACTTTATCGTATTAAAACATGATAACGATGGCTTAAAAGTCAAATAATAAATCCACTCATCACGTTTATATTTTAATCCTAATTGCCGAACTCCCATCATTTTTTCCATTGAAGTTATGTACTAAAATTGAATTATATTATACAATTAGACAAGGCTGTCTCTCCCTGACTCTTTCCATTTCCACACAAACAAAAAAATTAAAAAATTAAAAATAAACTCTTTCGTCGGCTGCTCTTTTCTTCCTCAATTCCCTTTTAAACCTACCATTACGATATCATCTTCTCCATTTTTCTCTCTACTTTTCTACCCTAATTTCATCCACCCTTTTGGTTTTTAGTTCTAATTTTCATATTTGAAGCTTCAAAATGGGAATGAAATGGCGAAACTCACGCAGTCAAAGCATCAGGTTGGGTCAGAGCTGTGTTTCTTCAAATGAACAAGAAAGCAGAAGATTGGGATGGCAGATTTTGTGGAGAAAATTGAAGAAGGAGAAGAGAAAAATGTTCAGTTGTTCTTCTGTTGAATTGTGTTCTTCTTATAATCCAAATGCTTATCACTTAAATTTTGAAGAAGAAAATTGGGATTCTGAGCCTGATAATCTTTCCAGGTCTTTCTCTGCTCGTTTTGCTGATCCTTCAATTGTTTCAAGAAACTTGAGATTGTTGGATTGAAAGTTTTAGTAATTTGATGGGTTTTGTGTAATTTTTGTAACCCATTTTCGAAATTCCAATCATTAGTTCTAAGTTGTGATTATGTGTTTGTTTCAATGACACTGATTTTGTGTTCTGTTTATTCTTTTTCTTTAAATAGAAGAAAGAAGAAGAAGAGGAATCTACTTTGCTGCAAATTATTCGAAAGATTTCAAAGTTTATTCATTGCTTTAGCCGCAAGTAAAGTAAGATTTTCCGTAGAATTTCTGTGAAAATTTTTAGTCCAATCGGTAAACTATTTAGTTTCTAAGTTTGTTGGCTGTATTTTAAGATGGTTTTTAATAAGAGTGAACATTGGTAGACGTCAACTCTGATTATGTAAGAATACAAACCGGTTTAAACTTTTAAAATTTTTTACAAATATTGTTTTCTCCGAATCAACACTGATTAAACACCTTCTTATCTTCGATCAACCAACTTCAATTCGATCGACCCGATTTTTCGATCTATTATGCTCCCTCGTTAGTTTTTTAAATCAAGCCAATTTATTTTAGAATTTAACTAACATTTTTACTTTAGTTTATAAAATAAAAAATACGAGTGAAAATAAGGTTAATATTTAAATAATTACAAAAAAAGACTTTATATCTCATTTTTTTCTATTTCAAATATCAGGAAAAGTAGTAACTATGATGATTATATATATATATATATATATATATATATATATATATATATAAAGCTCACAGTTGTCTATTTATATATATAAAAATATGACTTTTTTCCTATTTGAATGTATTTAAATATTACGTGGATACACTTTATTCTGCCAACCGCCGGAATAAAAAAAGTTGGTTAAAATAATATTTCAATATTTTAATATCTATTTTATTCATTTTATTTTAGTCCTATATTTACAATTAATGTTAAAAGTCATTTGAAGTTAACTTACTGTCTAAATTCATTAAATAACTCCAATAATTTTTATGTAAAGTCTAATCTTTTATATGAGTTGATATACAATAATTTTGCAAGTGAAAACAATTTAAATTTGATGGAAAACTAAAATTTAAAATCATTAGGAAAATAATACAACAAAGAATCTATAACCCCATTTGGTTTGTGATGCAATAATTATTTTGAAAAACAAATAATTTAGTGAAAAACAAAAAAAAAATCTTATTTTTCACCATATTAATTAGGTTACATTTTAAAATTTGGATTTAAAATTTAAAATTTGTATCTGATTGTAAATTTGAAAATACAATAATATATCTCATATTTATATTTCTTTAAAACAAAAACATAAAAACAAATAAAACGATAATTTATTGTTTTCGAAAATGAGCTATTTCAAGTGTTGTTTTGTAAAATCATTTTTAAAAACAATTATAACAAACATGTTTTAACTATTTTCTCTGTATTTTTTATTTTTAAAAACATGAAAACAAAAGTAAGTCACAACCTTAGGTATATCATAGATCTGAGAGTTATAGGTATGTGGACATTGCCATAAGTCTATGAGAGTCAAATTTAGAAAAACAAATATTTGAATTCAATAATTGGTAGCCATTTTTTGACCATCAAACCATAGCCACCAATCGAATAAAAACACTTTTTGAGAAAGTTTTGCCACCTATATCCTCGTTTTTATCGCAAGTGTTTAAATGAAAATAAATTTGAAATATAAAAGAAAAACGAAAATTGGGGGGTTATTTCCCCTCATTCTGATGCAAAAAATGTGCCCAAACTGCAATAACCTTATAGATCAAAGACAAACCCAAATAGAAATCAAATAAGATAAAGTGCAACTTTCTTGTAGAGAAATAATGTTACATTGAGTTTAGTCTAAGAAGTTGGTAGTTAGGACGAACAATGCAAACGACTCGAATCAAATTAAAGCAACAACCTATTTTACATTAACTTGTATGGGGCTATAGGCTTTGACTATCTCCTGATTTAATTATAATGGAGTAACAGAACAATGGGTCTAAAATGCTATCACAAAAGATGAAAGAATATGAAGCTGCAGGACCTTTTAAAAGAACAAAAATTAAATATTGGTTTATGGCCAAGAAGACACTCAATAACCACAAAAGCTCCCGTGTGAACTGCATCGACAATTCAAGACCAAAACAAACAGATTCAGATGACGACGGTCGTGCTAATATATAGAATATTAGTTTTAGATTTAGAAATGATCAAATCGAACCTCAAAATGATCTCACTAGAGCTTGACAAGTAACATCGTACTCTACTTGTCAGGATGCCCCCTTTTACCCTTACGACGTGCATGGTGGACAGTGTTTCGAGTAGGTTTCTTTGTTTTCTTCCTGCAAGTGACAAGGAAACTCGAGTTATTCACGATTTCATATGATCAATGGGAGAGAGCAGTTACAGATGTGTTGACACAGAACTGTATGAGTAAAACTGACCAGAAAATGGCAGAGATTATGTTGAACAGAAAAATAATAGGAAGAGCCAATATAGCAGAGGCCTGCAGCAATTTAATTGGAATTCAGAGTTAGAGAGATGAAAGGGTATGGCAGAAGAAGAAAAAGAAAATAGTTCATGTTGAGGAACATAAAATGCATACCGCAAACCATTCCAACTCTCTAGTTGCGAGGGGCTTGGTCAATTCATGTTTATTGAGAGTCTCCTTAACAGCACCTTGAACCTTAAGAAAACAAATAATAGCTTAATTGTAGTTAAAAGAATTTCAAATTTTTAGGTTAAAATACAACCTATGCAATAATGCAGAGACTTTGAAGTACATAAGCCAGCAAATCAGTTACCACGGTCCATAGGTTTTTTTTTTTTAATTTAAACAAATGCTTTCATTGAGAAAAAATGAAAGAACCAGAGTTCATATATCTTCTACAGTTAGAAAAGAAGAGGGGAAGAATGCATGGAGTGTACCTTATGATGATATACAGCCGCAGATTTTAGAAATTTTCCATATCCACGAACTAATTCCTTTGTATAGGGCTTCAAGACCACCCTAACCTTTTCTACGTGGGGTTTTGTAACGGTTGCAACTTGATCAATATACGGCTTGCTGAATTTCTTAACTTCCTGCCACCAAAATGAGAAAAAGGAGGATTTTATCCCAGTGAATAGTCGCTATTTGCATTTAGGTGGAGAAAAATGGTATAGACAACGTACCAGATAGTACGAACTAATAGCTTCTTTAGATTTAACCGCATAAGGAGTTATCACACCCTTTGATGTTTGATAAAATTCTACAGTTTTTGTAGTTAACGTCTCGACATGTGGTTTAACATTTGTTTTTACAACCAACCATCTTTCCTTAGCGGCAGGGATATATTTCTGCAAGCAATGTCACGACAAATGAGAGAGCATTCCACTTTAGGAAGAAATATCGTCAGAAGAAACTTCATACAATAAACGGGGAAGAAGAAAATTCCCTACAACAAACAGGGAAGAAAAATCAACAATTTCGATGCCCTCGTCTAAATCAGGAGTCTAGTAACAAATCTGTTTACCCAAGGGCCCAAGGAAAGTCATTGACAAACAGAAAGATTTGGTTTTGAATCACATCATAGAAGTTGGAAGGATTCCTCGCTGCAATCATTTTCACTAAAAGACCAGGACCTTCCTCCCTCATACTCGATAAGAACTCCTCTGTTGGAAATTGTTGGTTCCTGGGACAACAATCCTGGAAATTTTTCGCCCGAAGGAACCTAAGAGAAAGATGGAATTGATGGAAAGGGGCATATCCAAAGATCTTTTCTTTCTTTAAATCTAGGAACTCAGTCATTCATGAATCATGATCAATACGCTTGCTGAATTTTTTGACAGAAGGAACCTAAGATAATTATCTTTTAATCTAGGAATCATTGATGAAGTCCAGACATCATTAATTGAGATACCATGTCAATGTCCAAGATGTCCAAGCACAAAAATGTGGAAAAGAAAATCTAAAGCCTTACTATTTTCACTGTTTTGACATGGGGTTCAGCCCATTTTGCTGCTTGTGCCACCTTATCTGAAGCCTGCAACAAATTTGAAACATTCGTTCGTTGATTAATTCACTAAATCATGCTATATCAAATAAATAAATATGGACTTACTAATAACACTACACACACAAACAACGTTTTTTAAAGCAAAAAAGTCAAAGCGCAACAAAGTGCAATTGTCTTTTTAAGGTTCAAACGCAAGGGGTAAGAAAAAGCGCCGACTTTTTTTTTTTTTTTTTTTGTGAGGGACACTATATAAACAGGTACTACATAAAGAAGAAAAAGCATAGTTGTAATCGAAGTAAGAAAAAAAAAACAAATACAAAACAAAACAAAATCCTAAGCAGAAAGAATTTTGCATTTAGGCTTTAGTAAAAAAAAATTTCTTGGGG
>JBBPDJ010000017.1:2443229-2506290 GCA_037974625.1 Cucumis cinereus
GGGGTGCATATGTGTGCTCCTTCGATTTATATATATATATATATATATATATATATATATATATGTCTGAGTGTTCGAATTAATTGACTAATTTTACATAATATTTTGTCTGACTCTATAGTATTTGAATGTCAAGAAAACTCATAAAAAATTAATTTATAATATATGACTGTCATTGATTGAACTTGTGACCTCTTAATTAAATAAGAGTATGTGTCTTTTGACAACTTATGATTATTAAAAGAAAATTTTGACTATTTAGTTCTAAAAAAGGTTGTCACATGTCATTTAATTAATAAATAAGTTGTTCAAATTTTCATTAAAAATTTGTCGTTTATTTGTCTACGTTTAAAAAAATATGGTATCTATGAAGATGAAAATTTGAATTCTTTTACATTGGTCGAGTTCATATGGTTGAACTATAGTTAAGTTGATAGTTACAATTTATTTATTTGGAGTGAAACTCTGTTTACATTAGGGTTATTTTGTTTCAAATTTTAAATTAAGTTCATTTTTTTTATTCAAGTTTTTTAATTATTTGTTGTAGGATTTTTAAAAAAAGTCAACGATATATATTTATTTTATCTACAGTTTTATTTTTTAATTCCTTTCCGTTATAATATCATTTTTTCTATTTGTACTTTGTTCAATTTTAATACTTCTACTTTAAAACGTCCAATTCTATACGTTAGAGTTTCTTTGAATATCAAATTTTAGTTATTAAACTTTAGATTTAGTCTCTACTGCTTGTTTATTATAGATTTTTGTACATTTTCTTTTATTTTATTAGCATTTTTACAATAAAATTTAAAAAATATATTTACATATTGTGTTTCTTTGAATTAAAATTATTTTGATTATTTAATCAATTTCAATAAATTAAATTTAAGATTTACTAAACGTATAAGTATTAAAAACCAACAAATTTTAAAATATAATAACTAAAATGGTATTTTAATTTAGTTTTTCTACGTACGTGTATGTATGTATATGTTTTTCTTGTACGTATAAAATTCGTACAAGCTACCGTACACAAATTTAACAACAAAGACGGTAATAAATTGTTTCTGCATTACGAATATATAAAAACGAAAAATCTGGATGTGTGGACCGATGTAACGGTTCCAGGACACGTGGCCCACTAAGATGAGTCCACGACGGATAAACGGACAAAACATCGGGATGTGGATATTATTTTTTTAATTTTTGAAACATCATATGTGGATATTAATAACGCTAATAAAGAAAATAATTGTGGCCATTTCTTTTTCCTATCTCTTTCGTATTTTCTTGTTTTATAAAAAGGAATTTTGGTCTTTTTTTTTCAAATTATAATAAAATAAAGAAAGAAAATTGAGACTCAAATTTTGTATTTAGTTTCAATTTAGTTTCTAGATTTCTAAATGTTACAATTTTTTTTTTATTGAAATACGAGTTTTATTTCAATTTAGTCCCTAAATTTTAATCAATGTTAAAATATAATGATCAAATTGAAACAAAACTCAAATCTCTAAATTGAAATCAAACTCGAATTAAAGGTGTAAATTTGAAACTTTAAAACCAAATAAAAAATTAGACACAAACAATATTTTCTCATAAAATAAATATTATTATATTTGTAGGTTAATTAAATAGAAAATACCTTATATTATCTTACTATCTTAAAAGTGGCTAGTGGAAATAATCAATTTTATTACTCTTTTGTCCAAATAATATAACGTGTAATTTTCATTACGTTCATTCTTTAATTAATATTATTTATTTAATTTCATTCTAACCATTCGCTAATTACGATTGTATATAATCGTTAAAAAAATAATCAAGATTATTAATGGAAAAAAAACTACATGCATAGATGATTAAGATACGAACATGTGAGCATTTATAAAGTGGCTAACGAGAGAATCATTTTTAGACTATTTAATCGAAATGATAGTATAATTTTTCGATTACGTTCCTTATTTAATTAGTATTATTTATTTAATTTTTACACTAACCCTTTCGTTTATTTTTCAAAAAAAAAATAATTGCTATTGTTTATTTAAATGAATAAATAAACTAATATCATGGAGATATGTGAGCATTTAAAACTAATATCAAATTATAAAATTATTCACTAGCTAATTATTATTGTTTATTAAAATGCCAACAAAATAAATGGAAAAAAAAAATACTTGCACACGTGATTAAAATATGGGCATGTGAACATTTAAAATGTGGCTCGTGGATCAATTTTTGACTATTTTATCGAAATAACAATGGTATGATTAAATTCACATTAAGTTAATACTTCCCTTAGTATTATTTAATTAATTTTCACTATAACCCTAATTATTATCGTCAAAATAAAATTAATAATTAATATTGTTTATTTAAATGGAAAAAAGAAGGAAAACACTATGTGCATATCACATGGGCATTTAAAACTAATATTCATTGTAACCATTCACTAACTAATTATTGTTGTCGATTAAAATACAAAAATAAAAGTAAAAATAAAAGAAAAGTACTTGTATACGTGATTAAAATATGAGCAAATTTTGTTAGTCCAAACAATTATGGAGAATGAGAATCGAACTATCATGCTAATTATCGCTTAACCAAACTTGTTTTAGCGACCATTTAAAGTTACCACCACGATCTTTTGAAAAAAAGAAACTTAATAGGATAGACTTCTATCCATTTATATCAGCGATAAATCTTAATAAACTTCTATTAGTGTCTATCCATGCTATAAAAAATATAGAAGATTTTACTATAAAACTCGTACTTATTACTGTAAAACCATTGCAAATTGGTTATTATTGTTTTCAAACTTAACTAAATTCATATACATATCTATTGTAATAATTGTTAATTCTTTGAAATAATCATCGTTATATTGAGAAAAGACGTTAAAGGCGGACAGAATATTTTAGGTAGAATAAAATTTTTTCAAAGGGTATTGAATAATAATAAAGTGAAAAGAGCCCTACATTGCTCGCCGTTCAAACCACGAAAAATCGAACCGTTTTTTTAAAACCAAAATTCAACAAAATCGTAAAATGAGGTTAGACTCAATTTAAAGAAAATTTGAAACTGAATTAATTCGGTTTTACATTCGAAAATCGAATTTGAAATCGAACCGAACCGTTTTCAACTTGTAGAACAAAATCGAATTTAAAACCGATTCGAACCGAATTGCTTTTTTAATTTTTTAAAAATATCAAAATCGAACCGAACCACATAAATATGGTTCGGTTCGATTCGATTTCATATATGGTCAACCGAATCGAAGCGTTTCCATCCCTACTCTACAGTTAGATGTCAAAATATAAATACAAAGTATATATATATAAAAAAAAAACTAAATAACCGTGACAAAAATCAACCAAACACACGAAATAGAAAAAAAATGTATAAAAAAACTCCTCGAAACTTCTCAATAAAAATTCAAAATCATCTAAAACAACGAAGACAAATCTCAAATTGTACATCATGACTAACCAAAATAGGATTTATTTTATATATTTTAGACAAAATACCTTCTAATCCCGACCCAAAATTGTTGTGCATTTACCTAAAAAAAAAAACAGGAATTTCCCAAAAAAGTTTTTTTTTTTTTTTTTTAATGTCTCCCCAAAATGTTATAATCGTACGGCAAAGGGACGGTCCACGTACCACTTTCAATATTTTCCACATAAGGAGATAACTATATTCACACTCCAAGGCGCAATGGGGCCCAATATTCCACGTAAGCAGCCACATCTGGACCAACAGTCCGCGTGTTCGTTTCTGATTGGAGAAAAAATATTGGTATAAATTTGACAAAGTAGATGATCAAATTGCGAACACCGTCACATTACCGAAGAAAAGGAAGGGGAAGAAAACTCTAATTCAAGAAAAAACAACAACTGAAAACGACAAAATCAGAATCGAATTGCGAATTTTCGATCTCTATTTCGTTTGATTCTGCACAGTTCTTTCTCTTGGAGTAATCTTTTTTCCAGACTTTTTGTTTTTCCCCCTGTTCATCTGATTTAATTTCATCCAACGAAGTTCCGACTCATACCTCAGGTTGGTGATGATTTTTCTCGCTGTTTTTTATGATATTAAGCATCAGTATACGGCATGCGTGTAATTAGAAGCTGGGATTGTGAGGATCATCATTTTTCATCAATTGCATGATTGAATTTGATGTTATTTGTTAGGGTGTTATCCTGTGATTCTCGGAATCTCTGTTGTCGCTGCCAGGGAAGTGATTCTGTAGTGAATATTCTCCAAATATTTTTGTTTGTTGAATTTGATGCTTTCTAGGTAGTTTCTAGTTTTCTGAAATGTTCATGTATGAAGTTATTACGTGAAAAGTGATGAGCGATGCTTAATATAGTTGCAATTGGAGAAAACAAGGTGGCTTAACTTATCGCGTAATGGATGGTACAGTGTTATCATTCCTTCCAGTTTCTTAATTTATTCGCCGCTTAGAGGTTTGAGCTTCTGCTCTTGACTTTGTGTCTGTCGGATGAGCAACTAAATATGATTTTGGGTCGTTTGATAGTTAAACTAAGAATTGCCATCGACATGGACTATGGAGGTTTATTGACGAACTTTCTTCAGGCACGCCAATTTGTAGTTGCAAAAATCATTTTCTAAGTAGCCTGCAGGCTGCAACTCCCGACAGTTGTGAGGATTCAGTTAAATTCATTTATTATAGGATTTCATCATGAAGTTTTTATCACCGTTCTAAGAGAGTGCGAACTAAAGCAATTGTTGTCTTCTTCTTGACCCGATCTCTCAGATGGCATGGGGGAACATCTACAGAAGAAGAATGAAAGTGTTCACCCTGGCTTTAGTGATATACCTGGATTATAAGGTAAAGTTCCCTGATTCCTCATCCCTGTTTACCTCTCCAGTGTTTTCATCAAGCTACAAACAAGTTCACCTGGCTGTATTTGTTTATTTTATTTTTATAATTAATAATTAATTAATTTTAATTTTGTGCGTATTTCTGAAGGCATTAGAACAAAGAGAGAAGTGGATTAGCAAGTCCAAAAGATCAGCCTTATGGGAAAAAGCACATGAACGTAATGCAAAGCGCGCATTGAGTTTGATAATAGAGTTGGAAGGTTTGTGGGTGAAATTTGGACAGTATTTATCTACTCGAGCAGATGTTGTCCCTGATGCATACATACGCCTCCTCAAACAGCTACAAGACTCTCTCCCTCCTCGCCCTTTACAAGAGGTTATCTTTTATGCTTTTTATTTTTGTAAAAGAGAAGAAAACTAATTCATGGATCATAGATAGATAAATTAGACAGACCTTTGATAGCTACCTTGCTTTTTCTAATCACAATTTGATCGAGGTAGGATTAGGGTATTTTAGGTGAATCCCTATGTTAGTTCCTTTTACCGTCCTCGCGTATTCTACACATCTTAACCTTCTAACAAGATTCATAAACTTGATTCGGGGAGGATTATCTCCTTTGCTCCATTTAGGTTACATCACAATTTCTCAACTAAACATGCTTCATTACTCTTTTGGTTGATTATTAATATTCATTTGCCTGCCTTATAAATCTTTGCATGCAAAAGGTTTTCAAACATTTCAAATCCTTGATGCGACCGTACAGTTTCTTATCATGAGATGGTGGGGAAGTTATATCTTCTTCAATTCTTTTTACATCTTGCTATGTTTTTGGCAAACTAGAACTCAGGACCTTATAGCATTATTTCTCAGATTTCTAATTTTCATCTTAGTGATACTTGTTTTCCATGGCAGGTTCGCCAGACCATACAGAGAGAGTTGGGGAAACCAATCACTGATATATTTGCAAACTTTGTGGAAGCACCCTTAGCAACTGCATCTGTAAGAACCTCTTACCCTAGACAGTTGTTACTTGTAGGATAGAGATGAGTCACTAGAGTAGTTTCACAATTAGTAGATATTTTATTTCAAGTGTAGGATTTGCAAGTTAGAAAGTTCCCTTATTTATTGCATTTGATTCTGTCAGATAGCCCAAGTGCACCGAGCAACTTTACTTGATGGAAAGGAGGTGGTTATCAAAGTGCAACATGAGGGCATAAAGGCAGTTATATTGGAGGTTAGCATGTTCTGTAGACTTTAAGACGTTTGATCAAGACATTTGTTAAGCTTCTGTCTGATTGATCAGCATATGATGACTATTTGTAGGACTTGAAGAATGCAAAGGCGATCGTTGATTGGATAGCCTGGGCAGAGCCACAGTATGACTTAAATCCCATTATAGATGAATGGTGCCGAGAAGCTCCCAAAGAACTTGATTTCAACCTTGAAGCGGGTACCTCCTCTAACTTACTGTAAAAGATACTGTGTCTATTGTTGCTGAGTGAAGGTCTATGTTACCCAGCATTGCTGCTTATCATGCTGGGTAACATAGTCCTTCACCCTAAACCCTAAACCAAGATTTTATATTGTTTAGTGAAATAATGCATCTTCTTCCAGTATGCAGATAGAATACTTCTTTTTCTATATGGCTATTTGACCAAACTCATTATCGTAGTTTACTTCTGTGCATCTCTTCAGTTCCAGGTCATGGCATTTATTTAAAATTAAAACCACCAATTTTTTTATTCATTTTGTAGAGAACACCAGGACAGTATCTAGAAATCTTGGCTGCTCGGATGGCGATAAAGGCCTTGGCACTGTGAATGTTTTTATTCCGGAAGTTGTTCAGGCAATTTTCCTACCTTACAATATCATATTTTTTAGAATGTCTCATTACCATTGAATCAACATATTGTCATGAATATAATTAAGGATGTAGCCCTATTTGAAAGTAGTTTGTAGGAAATCTTATTTATTACAATGTTAAGAGGCCAACAAAATGATAAATTAAAATATTTTATCAGTCAAGAGAGCTGAAAAAATTATTGAGGAACTTCACCAGTAATAACTTATTTGAGATAAAGAAATTAGAAAGGTAAATTGCCCATCTGAGTTAGCTCAATAGGTAAGACATGTTTTACCATCTCAAGTCAATAGTTTGTTCTTCCACCCTTGCAATTGTTAAAATGGAAAAAGAAATTGAAAGGTAAGTTTTATTGTTGTACGCAGGAAACATTAATCATGTAGGAGGTTTCCCTATTCCATTTTTAACTTATTTGAAAACTTTCAAAGGATATATTTACATTTATGCCACACAAATCTAAAAGATCAAAGTCATTATGTTATAGGATTGATCTTTGCTCGCTACTTAGTAACAAACACTTCATGTATTATCTCAGCTTTTGGAATGGAGAGTTATTGCTTGACATAGTTCTGCACATGCACAAGATTCAGTTGCTTATATACTCAGCTGTTGTTCTGTGTGTTTTTTGTGGCAGTCAACAGAGAAAGTTCTAATTTTAGAGTATATGGACGGCATACGTTTAAATGATTCTGCTAGTCTGGAAGCATATGGTATTGACAAACAAAAAATTGTTGAAGAAATCACACGGGCTTATGCACACCAAATTTATGTTGATGGATTTTTCAATGGCGACCCCCATCCTGGTACATTATCATACACGTGCAGTCATTTTAATGTAAATAAATGTAGATTAAAAAGAGTTTAGCCGTAGAAGATTTGTTTCTGGTAAATAATTCATTCAATGTTGGAATTAGGCAATCCCAAATTTTTGTAGTTCATTATATAAACACATTTGTTTCTTGTAAGAAAAAAAAAGCGAAAATATTTTTCGTTTGAGGGTAAATGTGAAAAGACCAAATTACTTATATATAATATATATATTGGAGGGGGGGGGGGGGGGTGCTAATTTTCAAGATAAACATTCACAGGAGTTGTTGGGGGTGTATTTTTTATTCGTAGATTAACCTTTTAAAACTGTTTTAAATTCTTTTCAATGTTAGTAGATGTATAGAAAGTTATCTCATCTTATTTGTATTTTCATTTGTTTCTTCTCCATAATATTTTAAAACAATAGCACATATCAAGTTATGCTCACAAAATAATGAATAATATGCTCAACAAGACAGAAAAGAAAAGAAAACAATAAAAATAACTCAATACATTTTTTGCTTCATCAAGTTTCTGTTATGAATCTTAAATATAACTTATCTAACGAGATAAGTTTTTTAAGTTCCTCAAAAAAGTTTCTAATTATTCCATCTAAACGTCCCCAGAAATTCAGAACGATTAGTACAAGAATCATAAGACTGGCTTTGGGAAATGCGAGGGATGTCACCATCTCAATGCAATAGCTGTTTTTCTAGGGATGTCACCATCCTAATGCAATAGCTGTTTTAGTGCTCTCTTTGGTACTTTGTGCAGGGAATTTTCTCATAAGCAAGGAACCTCCTCATTGTCCAATTCTGCTTGACTTTGGGCTTACAAAGAAATTACCGAACACCATGAAACTAGCACTGGCAAAGATGTTTTTGGCTGCTGCAGAGGTTTGTATGACATTATTGTTTGGGTAAAATATAATCAAAATTAGACCCTCAGATCTATGATTTCCTTCACATTTATGTTTTAACATTTGATCCTTTCGTTTAGTTTAAATACAATTGTCAAGTTAAAATTTTTTTGTGTGCACTCTCTTAAGTGCAACATTGCAAGATTGAAGACTTACTGATGTTGACACTATGAATACTCAGTGAATTAATATTCAAAATACCATCATCGATTGTAAATTACATATTGTAAACAGCAAACTCTCTGCATTTTACTCTCAAATGTTGACAGTGTTTTGGTTTTACAAACTTATCTGAACAGTTTTCTGCTAGTATGGTTGTATATAACATAGCTTAGCCTCATTACAGCCACAAAAACCAATCACCCCCTCAATTTTTTAGTTCACAATTGTCTTTATCTAGTTATCTCCTAAAGTATCTAAGACAATTAAAAGCATTATTTTTTGTTTATTTGCTCAAATTCCTTATCTTTCCTTACCTATATGTTAATAGAACCTTATATATATTACCCCCTTGATGCAGCTTGTTATAGTACTGGTTTATTATTGTTATTGTAAGAAAGTTCGTTGGTAAGAGAGAGTTGGTTTGTTGTTCTTCGTGTACCCTTTAATTCACATCTTTTTCCTTGAATATGGAAGCGGTTTGTAAACATCTTCTTTGATAGGGTGACCATGTTGCTCTTCTATCTTCCTTTGCTGAAATGGGACTTAAGTTGCGTCTTGATATGCCGGAGCAAGCAATGACGGTGACAAATGTACTCTTTCGAGCAACAACTGCTACAAAAGAATCACAGGTAAGTGCATGCCAAGCTCTTGAAAGTCATGACTCTCTCTGATATATTTCACCCTGTCCTTTGAATAAACTAGGTTCATGTTTTTACTTCTTCAGTTATTTTACAGGAAACCTTTAGAGCTATGACGGAGCAAAGAGCAAAGAATGTGAAAGAAATACAAGAAAGAATGAAAATGAATCAAAAGGAGGCTAAACGTTTCAATCCTGTAAGTTGATATAGCTTCTTATTGTTTCTATGTCATGCTTGTCTGTGTTTGCATATAGTGAGAGGCCATCTTTTTTCCAGGTTGATGCATTTCCTGGTGATATTATAATATTTGCACGGGTCCTTAATCTTCTAAGAGGTATTCATTTAAACACGAACTGATTTTAACTTACAACAGAGCATTTGGTTTGTGTTTTCTGAAAGTCAAGAGATTAATGCAGGTCTTTCTTCCTTGATGGATGTTCGCATAGTATATCTAGATATCATGAGACCGTTTGCTGAATTTGTTCTACAAGGGTGAGTGCTTTCTGGATGTTTGCGTGATTAATGGTGCATCATCATCTTACATTCAGCTTGGTTTAATATTGGATGTTTCAGAAGTATTAGCAAGGAGCCAAACGTAAATGATCAATGGATCTGGGAAACACCTGTCCATTCTGATGTTGAAGCTAAGCTGAGACAACTCTTAATCAAGCTAAGGAATGAGGATAAAATACTTGGAATCCAGGCATGTATCACGCATTAAATATATATATACCATTGCATGACCGGACCATTTTCTATTATGTCAAAGTGCAGTTTTATGCAAAATGTCATCATGTATATGCAAGTTCCGGTTTTGGTAAATTCTTGTATATAATTATACAATGTTTTCATATGACCTATTACATTCATTACATGCTAATGCTTGCACAGATATAGCATCCATCTCCGATTGGCCCTTAACAATTAGCTGTGTGCTTGGATTGGTAATTATTCAAAATTCAAATAGTAGCATGATCCTGAAAATTATCCAAAGTATCGTTCAGTAGTATGTTGTTTCTTTCTTTCTTCTCTCAGAATTATACTACCAGTTAGTGTCTGCGTGTGTACATATATATAGTTATAGGTATCGATACATGCAAGTAGATATGAACTTGTGGTAGAAGACTTGCAAAGGAATTTAATGATTTATTTTGATTACAGTTAAAACTTGAGATGTAACACATTTTAGGTAACCAATCCAGATTTAACTACCTGCTTGAGCGGGTTTACCTTTTCTTTTTGCAAGATAAGTTGATTAGGTTTCTATATGTGCCTTTTTGGATAATTAAGTTAACATTTTATGGCCAAGTAACAGTTGGGAATTAGGTTGGTACACAAACAATCTATTTTCCATAGCAGTTAAAATCTGCTCTTCAGGCTTCACACAAACAAACAATCTATTGTCCATAGCGATATTACCACTTGTCTCTTCTTATTGAATTATGTACAATTCGCTTAGGTGTGTGCCTACAAAGATGGAAAGGTCATTATTGATACTTCTGCTGGAGTTCTGGGGAAATATGATCCTCGTCCAGTTCAGCCAGATAGTCTTTTTCCAGTGTTCTCTGTAACAAAGGGCATCACAGCTGGAATGTTGCATTGGCTAGTTGATAATGGGTGAGAACATTATTTATTAGCAACTTAAAATGAGGGTTTCAAGTCCGTGTTCTGTCTTTGAAGTTAAAATGCTCATGTCCTTTAATCTGTAGAATTATGGGTCTGTTTTATATTTATATCCTTCTGTCAGTCTGTTTGTGGCCTCATTTATTAAAACTACTTTTTTCTTCGTATGAATTGTCTCGAAGGAAACTTAAGCTTGAGGAAAATGTTTCTAATATTTGGCCGGAATTTGGATCAAATGATAAAGATATAATAAAGGTACACAGTCTTCCTAAAAAGTTGCTTCCCATGTGATTGCAGTGTCATTTGACGTTTTTTTATTCTTTGTTTTCATTGCTAGGTCTACCACGTGCTAAACCACACTTCAGGTCTGCATAATGCCACGGTGGATGTTAGGGAAAATCCTTTGGTAATTTGTGACTGGGAGGAATGTTTGAATTGCATGGCTAATTCAACGCCAGAGACCGAACCTGGCCAGGAGCAGTTGTATCACTATCTATCCTATGGCTGGCTGTGTGGTGGAATCGTAGAGGTAATGTGTTTTGTTTATTGACTTAAATTATTGGGGAACAAATCTATGTCAAGACTAGTCTACGCTAAGAAATCAAAGTTGGCAAGGAAAATGATATGAGTTCAAATTATACAAGAATTTGTCAGCAACTGCCAACAGTTGAATCATAAAGGAAAAATTATCTTTTTGGTCCTAGGTTTTAAACCTAATTTCTTCTTGGGTCGTAGGTCTTAAAACGTTACAATTTTTTATATGAAAATCTTAGCAATTGGAATTAGAAATTCTCTTGGGTTGAGAACTCATGATTCTCAATCACTAAAACCCCCAAACGATTAAAATTAATTTGAAAATTTCACTCCGTAATTATTTAAATTAATTCGTAGACACTAATGTCAAAAACTAAAAGCGAGTATTCAGTGAAATTCAAGGTTAAAAGTATAAATTTTAAAACTTAGGGACCAAATTGAAACAAGTCTCAAGAGTAAAAGTGCAACATTTTGAAATATAGAGACTAAATTAAAATCAATTAATTTTAATCGAATGGTCAAGGAAGGCTGGTTGAAATCATTTGAAGTAATTTCTTGCAAATTCCTTTAGAAAAGATAAGTAAAAAAGTCCATCTTAATCATTCTTGAAAATATTTTTACAAAAGTTCATTTTTACCACTGCATTGAATCGGACTGTCAATTTACATTAAATTGAACTTAAATTTGAATAATTGGTAAAATAGATTCTTACTTCATGTGTTTGTCTATCGTTGCTGCTCTTCACCAATTCTCTTAGCATATTTTAATGGATATTTAGTCCCTTTCTCTTATTATGGGCAGTCCATATTTTATCTTTGTTAACATTAATTAATTGTTTGGGAAAGAACAGTCTTATACATTGGTCAGTCAGGAGACGAGATTTATGGTGCTTGGTTGTCACTTATCCCTCAACATATTATCCATTTGTTTTTGCTTTCCTGACTTTTGCATATAGCCTAAGATGGCTTATTTTTTGCCTCATTGGTTTTAATCTGCTAAACAAAACAGCATGCAACGGGGAAGAAATTCCAAGAGATTCTTGAAGAAGCATTAGTTAACCCACTCCATGTTGAAGGCGAGCTATACATCGGAATTCCTCCTGGTAAAACTTTACTACACATCCTCTCAATCTTTTCTTTCTTAACCATACTTTCAAACAAGTTCATGATTACAAATTCAATAGCCGGATTGGTTTAAGAGGAAAACTGTTGTTGAGCTTTTTTTAATTTTCACTTCAGGAGTTGAAACTCGTCTTGCAACACTAACACCAAATCTTGATGATATTCAAAAGTTCTCTGGGATCAATCGTTCTGACTTGCCCTCCACATTCCAGCCAGCCATGATAGCCCAGTTTGTCACAACTTTGACACCTCTATTTAATATGCTCAATACTCGCCGTGCCATTATACCAGCTGCGAACGGACATTGCTCTGCTCGTGCATTGGCACGTTATTATGCAGCCTTGGTTGATGGCGGTGTGATACCGCCACCACATTCCTCATCCTCCCAACCAGCTCTCGGAAGCCACCCGCACATCCCTAAATTCACTTCTGAGATTCCTAAGAAGCAGAAAGCTGCCAGAAGCAAGGACGGTCATACCAACGTAAATAACAACCATGAAAAGAACTCAAGTTCCACTGAAACAGCTGAGAATAATAATAGTATCTTCAGGACTACAAGCAATTCTGGTTACACTAGACTCCTTAATGATAGCAGCAGCAGTAGCAATACCAATGATCCCACCACAAGAGTTGATGCAAGGCATCCAAATGGAGATAAATTTGTAGGCAACATGTACAAAAACCCTAGAATTCATGATGCCTTTTTGGGTATAAGGGAATATGAGAATTACACCATTCCAAATGGGAAATTTGGATTAGGTTTCTCAAGGTTGAGATCAGAGGAAGGTTCTTTTATTGGGTTTGGTCATTCAGGAATGGGTGGATCCACAGGTTTTTGTAATATAGATCACAGGTTCGCGATGTCTGTAACCGTCAACAAACTGTCTCTCGGGGGTGTGACTGCCAGCATAATACAGCTCATTTGCTCCGAGCTGAATATCCCGTTACCAGCGGAATTTTCGTCGCCTGGGATTTCTGATGGACAGCATAGTATAGTGGAAACTCCTTTGATTAACTGAGGATGAAAGAACAAATTTTCCATAGCCATACAACTTATAATCTTTGATGTAACACACACTTATATAGCATTTTCATAATCTCCAAGGTTTTCTTATGCCAAACTGTTTCAATATCAAACAATTATATATATATATATATGTAATGATAATAGTTAGTCAATAAGATGAAATTCAGAAACCCTATTAGTTATCTCTGTTGGGACCTTTGATGACCACTTCCCATGTTCCTTTGCTTTCCTTTAAAATGTTTCTGTCTTTCCTAACTTACACCCTTTTGAGAATTGGTTGATTGTAATAGTTTTTCTCGGTCTTTTTGACAGTTTCCTGTCGAGATCGATCCCAATTATTCGACAGATTCTTGACCATGATTCAAATAAAACTTTAACTTTCATTAAGTTTTACCCAAAATTTAAGCTTTTGAAGTTTGGATGTACAATGAAAAAGGTGGAAATAGTAATGGAGTCAAAAAGGTCAAAGATTGAGGTAGAAAAAGAAGGTGGGATCTCACATCTTTTAAGTTAATGGTAAGAGATGTGTTTGTGTTTTTTTTTGGTTTTGGTCATCTTTTTCTTTAATAATGTGAGACAGAAATGGAAATTCAGTCAGCTTATGGTTGAATGAAGTACTTTTCTGATTTGAAATACAAAGAAAGCGATTATTTTTATGATACTGTTTCATATTGGTTCAACATTGTAACTTTACAAAAAGAGAAGGGGCGAAAATGAAGAGATCAGAAAGTCATTTTCATTGGCTTCCCAAAAATAAAAATTGAAAATGAATTTATAAAAAGACAAAAAAGAATACATATTGCATATGGAAGCCATTCTGTATATCAGAGCCAGGTTTCGATCCTGGGACCTGTGGGTTATGGGCCCACCACGCTTCCGCTGCGCCACTCTGATTCGTTGGTGTGATGAATTAAAGTTAAATAAAATAAATAATTTTTAAAATAAAAATAGAAAAATTATTGTAAATGACAAAACTACTAAAAATATTTACAAAATATAACTATCATATTCTATGAATTATAGACAATGATAGACGCTTATAGACTTCTAGTACGATTAGTGTTTATCAATGCACTGATATCAATGATTCAAAATTTTACTATATTTTATAAATATTTTAGTTTATTTTACTATAACTATCTCTTCCACATCTAAATTTCATGTTTGTTATTTAGTTTTTACCAATATTTTTAAAGACCAAACCGAATTTTAAAAACTAAAAAAATAATTTAAAAAACTTATTTTTGTTTTTAAAATTTAGTTAAGAAAACAACTCTCACATTGAAGAACGATGTAAATTTAATTTTTTTTAGAAAAACGAAATGATTACTAAACACAATTTATTTATTTCATAAGGTGCAATGCAACCAAATAATATTCAAATTTGAATCATAAAAAAAAAAACAAATAAACTTCCTTTTAACAACGTGGAAAATTATTTTTAAATTATTTAAAAAAACAAGGTGAAAAGGAGAATGATCACACACATTTGCTAATTGGTACGATGGGTTGGCGTGTTCGACCAAAATATTGCATTTATGCTTTTGCATGACGAGAGACGATTACACTTTAATTTCTCCATCTCATTTATTGGACTTTAAACTATAAACAATAACATCACACTTACGTGTATGAGTTATTTTCAAATATAGCAATATTAATCAAAATATTTATAAAATATTACAATATATTTACAGTAAATCACGATAAACTAAGATAGACTATTATATGTATCTACATGTATCCTATTTGTATCGTAATAAACACATATAGTAGTCTATCACGAATAGCTTATTATATTTTGTTACACATTTGTAAATACTTTTAAAAAATTAGTTATTTAAAATAATTTTATTACTAACTTAATCGTGCTAATGACCAAACATCACACAAGTGCTAGTTTTTCTCAATTTAGAAGAGTGTAATTTGTTCTATTCATCCCAAATATTACAAAATTCATTCATTCTATTCTATATACTTAGTTTTAAATGTTCAATTTGAACGGTGTATTTTAAAATTTAGTTTAATTTAATCATTATATTTTTAAGATATTCATTTTTCGTTGTTGTACTTTTAGAAAATGTTCATTGAATTTTGAGTTTAGTTTTCATTTAATATATAAGTTTCAATATATTATATTTTACTATTGAGTGTCAAGAAAAATTGTAAGAAATTAATTACTCTTTTATTCTTGAGATTATATTAATGTTCACCTCCCTTCAATACTTACGTATTAATTCTCTATAAATTAATTCTAAAAAATTAAGTTTATTAGAAAAGATAAATCTTCCAACATATCTTCACAATAATATGATATTGTTTATTTTAAATATACTCTCTTTATTTTGTTTGTTGTTTCACTTCAAAAAACTTAAAAAAGACAAGATAATCGTTCTCACTTATATACTCACGAGCATCATATATTTATATATGTTTTATTAAACCATAAGGATTGAATACTAAATTTTACAACCTTATACTAAATTTTACAATTACAAGGACTAAATTCTAACTTTTGTTTTTTCAAATGATAGGAATCAATTTATAATTATAACTAGCCAATGCAAAACAAAAAAAAAAATAGTTTGTAAAAATATATATACACCCGAGAGCACAAAGTTGAGAGGGATTGAGTCCCGAGCATATACTAAATTAGTTGTTGATTATAACCCTAAAAAAACACATAATATAATAAAATTGTAATTATTTTACGTTGAGGGCAGGTGAAAAATGAGAGACATTTGCAATTTCAATTATTATTCCCATTCAAAACTCCGTTCCAAACCCTAAAATCACACCCCCACCCCCACCCCCAACTTTCAGTGCACCATTCAATTTACATACATACATTATCCATAACAGAACCAAATCCTAAACATTACTGAGCTCACCATTACCCTCACCGGCGACGATCGTCTTCCGTTTTCCGGTAGCGTCGGAACAAACCACGTCGAGATTATAAAGCACTGGTACCATAGAAACAGAGCAAACGAAGACCAAAACAGGGCCAAAAATCCACAGGAGCATCGGCAGGGCGGCGTAGAAGAGGCGGTTTCCGACGGTGTTGAGAATAAAGCCTTTATCAAGGAGATCGGAGATATAATCGGTGGTTATGGCGGCAGCGCCAGGAGGTATGTTGATGAGAATATTGACCTGATTTATGAATCTGATGGAGAGGGAGTGGCAAAAGAAAGAGAAGAGGAATAGCGTGAGTAAAGTAACGTACTTAAGGCCTAACATGAAATCGCCGTGAGCGCCATAAACGGCGTCGTTTAACGGTTTTTTTATACTGTATGTGCTACTTAATACTGCCGCTAAGCCCGTACAGAGGAGAATTGATGTGGTGGCCATTAGGGTGCATCCCATTATCGTGTTCCTTAAGGATTGGACGGCTAGGATGTTTTTCTTCTCATTATCCTGCCAATTTCAACCCCATTAATTAAAATTAATAATTTAAATCTACACTAAAAAAAGAAAAAACCCTCATAAATATTAATTATTGTGGAATGATTAAGGGTAAAAGTCGGGTTTCGTCTATTTTTAACTAGATTGAGGATCATATCACTAATTTTAGGGTAAAATTGCAAAATTCATATTTAAAGTAGGGTGGTATAGTTGTAATTACATTCTTAATATTTTTTTTAATCGTAAAAATTGAACATTCAAATTTATAAATGTTAAAAATGGGTGAAGAAAAATTGAATCGATAAAAATTGAACCCTCGAACTCGAACTTAGACAATTGTTACGATCACTAGAAAGGTCGAAACTAAGTATCTCTCGAATTTACAAACAAAATCATAATTTGCAATCAACGGATGGATCAAGAGAGGATTAAACTTGTCCTCAAAAAGAAAATCAAAGAAAAAACTGGAAAACTTTGAGATGATAAGAATTTTTCAAGCAAAAAAGAAAAACAAAAAGAAATAAAATAAAATTAGAGGATAAATAAAATTTAAAAAAAAAAAAGAAAAAAAAAGAAAAAGAAAAGAGAAGGAACCTGTAAAATGGAAGAGATCCAAAAACGTCTAGCATTAGTGTTAATACCAATGAGAGTTGTGAAAGGCTGAGTCCGAACTCTATGCCAAAGCCATGCATGATATCCACTGCTTATTAAGAACCCTAATGGAACCAATATTATGTCCAAATAACAGCTTCTCCATTCTCCCCCCATACCCTTTTCTTCTTCTTTTTTTCTTTTTAAATTATTATTTTTATAATCTCTTCAATAATAATAATAATAATAATAATAATAATAATAATAATAAATTATCTCTATTAATATATCAGCTCTCTTTGCAGCTCTCTGCAAAAATGTCTGCAGAAACAAAGCACTTATATACAAAGGCAATGGAATGGATGTGGACTTGATTGAATACGTGATTCACTTGGTCAAGTAATTTAACGACTTTACAAATAAATACATATAAATAATAAAAGAAAATAATAATAATAATAATAATAATAATAATAATAATAATAATAATAATAATAATAATAATAATAATATTGTATATTGAAAACTCTCATCAATATAATGTCATTACACCACAAAAAGGCACTTCTTTTTTCCCTATCCCTCCTTTATCTTTTTCAACCAAATATTTTTCTAGGGAGAGTTTTGTCCTTTTATGCTACTTTTAATTCACTACGTTTACTGATAAAGATTTCTATCTAATGTTCGTTTTAGTCTAGAAGATTGTCTTTCTTTTGGTGAAATGATGATAAATGGATCGTTATATGCGTGTTTTAGTGGGAGTAGGAAGATTGGAACGAACCCATGCAAGAAAAGTATTGTAAATAAAAATTAATTTCACATCAACTATTTTGAAGATCTACGTCATCGTCACTCGTAATGTTTTAGCTGCCTAGCTAGTAGGGTAGGATAAGGATTTTGAGAGATTAAGTATTAATTACTAAATATGGGATAATGGGAATTGTTGTTAAATAATAATATTTATGGAATTTGATATTTAGGGTTTAGAGAAATAAGTATTATTGTAGTAAGATGTTGAATAATAGTCCTAAGTATCAAAGTGGAAGAATATAACAAATATTAGGGCCTCATAGTTCTAATAAAGTTTTTATTAAAGAAAAACATCTTAAATAAAATAAAATAATTTTTATTAAAATAAATAAATTAACTATATAACATTCAAGATTGTTTATTTATTTATTTTTATCATGTTCAACATTTAAGTTGTTAAAATAATGTTGGATCAAAGTTATGATTTGCATCATTCTAATTAGAATTGTTTTTAAATATGTCAAAATGTTATTGTTTATCAGTGTCAGATACTGATAGACATTAATAAACTATTATCAATTATCACTGATAAATTGCGACATGTTTGTTATATTTAAAATATTTTCAACAATTTTATCAGATAATTATCGCTATTATAATTAACGAGCTCATATCATTATCACATTGTAGAGTAAGTACTTTCTTATGCATTAAACTGAATAACTTCCATGTTTGGCCTAAAACCAAAGAGGGTTGATGTTAAATCACCAAGTTTAAAAGGATGTTCTTCACATGCAATTTTTATTATTTTTAATATTCCTATAAATTACTATATCTTAAAAGCAAAAAAATAAATACTGTCAATGGAAAATTACACCCACCAACTATTTAGATTCTCAAAAGTTTTGGGGAACTCGAAATTAATAATTAGCCTCTTTTCCCTTTTTTTCTCCATTTCCTATAAATGCCATTAAAACGTTTGAAGTATAGACGTATGTATGTGTGAGGCGGTTACAAATACCTTATTTTGTAAGTCGTGGAATATGCTTATTTTGGGCAAATTTGTTAGGAAAACGTATACGATTTTTGTCTCTCTCTCTTTTTTTTTTTTTTTTTCTAATGTGTGATTAGTTCTGATTTAAATGTGTCATTTTTTTCTAATGTGTGATTAGTTCTGATTTAAATGTGTCATGATTAATGCATGGCTTTCACACTTTGGACTAAACTATAAAATGTTTACCTCTCTATTTAATTTTGAAGTGATCGTGTGTGCGATTTCGTGCCCGTGTATGTCTTTGAGAAATAACAAAGCGACCGACCTCGGGACTGAATTAAAATTAGGGGCTAAAAGTGTCACATTTTGAAATGTAGGAACCAAATGAAAACTAGACCAAAATGATATTTTCTTTTTCCAAAAAGAAAAAAGACGTTGAAGAGTAGTTTAATTTTTTGTTTAAATATTGATTTCTTGTCCCTGTTTTTTTCAAATTTAATATTTTGGTCCCCATACTTTCTAAATTCTATTGTAATTCTCATATACTTTTGACTTTTGTTCATTTTAGTTCTTGTATTTTTAAAACGTTTGTAATGGTTCATTTTAGTTTATATAGTTGTTTGGGGAATTACAAATAAAATATAAGAAAATGGAGTACATTTTTTAGAAACAAACACTTAAAAATTAGGTTGAAGTGCATATATCTCACTTTCTTTGAGGAGATTATTCAAACCCTCTTCGATGTGTATTGTATTTGTTTTTTAATATCAACCGTCAGTGAATCATATATTCTTTGGCATGTCTTCTCCAAGATACAACAATGCAACTGAAACATGTTGTGTAATTCAAACCACTCTCAACTAAAATGTTGAGCCCAAAGCTCCACAGCTGAGAACATACTTCCTTGGCCAATTGTTCGTAAAAGAGCAAATTGAGAGAAAAATGATATTGATCAGTGAATTTTCTCGCTACTTATGAAAATTTTATGAAAGCATAGAGATTATTTACGAAGTTTCGATGATAAATTCTAAGTTTTAAAATTATAATAACTATTTTTTTTAACTATGAGACTACTTTAATAAATTTAACTTTATTTTATTTGTTTATTACTATAACAACCCAACAATAAAAATAAATAAATGCAAATTGGCACCAATAGAAAGGGAATTCCACAGAAACCCTAATTCATTGGTTCTTTCTCTCATTAATTTTATCCAAACACCATGCAGATATATCAATTAATATTTTATTACTTTAACAAAATTAATGGCTAGAAGAAACCATTTTTTTAAACTAATTAATTACAATTAAAAATAGGATTAACATGAATCTATTAGATAAATCATGTATTATGTCCACTAGTATACACTAATAATTCAATGAATTAAAACGTGGACGTGATAATGATCCATATTAATATTTGTTATTTCTCTTAGAAGTTTGTTTAGATGCTTAACCAAGGTTGAGTTAGTTCTTTAACTTTGATTAATTCCTTTGTATTTCATTTTAAATATTCACTAATCGATAATGACATAGTATACAACTTAGATGTGCGCTAAATCGTGTCATACATACACAAGTTAGATGACTTGACAAAAATTGTGAACGTCGTCAACACAAGTTTTATAGTACACGAGTTCCACAAAAAATTATATAACATTGTCGAGATGCAATGAGGTAATGTAGATTGTTGAACTCGTGTACCCAGTACGTACAAGTTTCCTACCTAAATCTATCGGTAGTTCTCATTTGCTCTCCAAATTTCAAATTTTAACTTTTTTCTATATAATTATCTTAGTTTTGTCGCTTCTATTTAAAATTGCATTAATTAATATTAGGTATGTTACTTGGAGTGATTAGCATTAGGTAAGTTTATTATTTTAAACTTACCTTACATATTAAAATCATATAAATTAACTATTTCGTTTTTTTTTTTAGATTTTTATAAATTAAATCTATTTCTAATCATTTTCTTTGCATGGTTCGTAAAAAAATCTTAAGTAAGAGATCATATGCTCAGGCAAATTTAAGAAACAAAAACAAGTTTTTGGAAACTATACTTTTTTTATTTTTCAAATTTGGACTTGGGTTTTGAAAATATAGGTAAAAAGTAAATATTTAACCAAGAAATTTAGAGGTGCAAGAGGTTGTTAGGTTTAATTTAATGTAATATTATCATTAATGTGGCGATCCATGTGTATAATTATCTTCTATTTTACCTTTTAGACCTATTATTTTATTAGGTCAATTGAGTAAAAGATAATTTCATAATTAAATATCTGATGAGAGACGTACATATAAAGATAAAGCTTTAGAGATCGGTCTTCTCTCTCTACTTCATTAACTAGTTTTTTTCTCTACTTCGAGAAACTAACTAATTAAGTTCGAAAGGAAGGCAAAGAGCGAGAAACATAATTCCTTAGTATATCATTATCATGGGTCAAGGAATGTTAATTCTATTATAATTATTGTTATTGTGAAAATCACTAGTTCAAAGATATTGATACTTGTTGCTTTAAACAATATCAGGGTTTTATTATATAATCACGAAGTTAAAAATTACAAATGTACTTAATTATTATAGGCTTAATTTTTAAAAACTGAAAAATTAAAATAAATAAATAAAAAACATAGGATTTGCTTGGCCACCAAGTAGAAGTTGGTGGGATGGGTTATTATAGCCTACTCTTTGGGCACCAACTAAAATAGTGGTATGTACAACTATCTACACTTATATCTATAACAAATATTATTTCAAAATCTTCTCTGTTATGATTTTTACTATTTGTTACCGTATTTATTATTTTTATTATTCTTACTACAATGCTTAATAATTTCCTACCCAAACAGAAAAAATTCAAACTCTAAACAAAAACTATTATAACTCAAACTAAAATAATTTACTTCACAAAATTAACTATTATAACCCACGCTCCAAAATGCCCTAAAATAATTACCAAATGGGACTTTGATTTTCAAATTTCATTACGTGGACCACTATTACTTATAATTAGCGAGCTATACACTAGTTGACTCCAACCACTTTTTTTCCTACTGATCTTTAAACTCTACGATATCTTTTATAGAAAAAGAGTACTTAAGTCGCACCTAACTCTTGTGTTTTCCATTCCTCTACCACACAAAAAATAAAAATTATAAAAAATATATTTATTAAAAAATAAAAAAATACACACGTGGCAGCATTTTATTGGACTATACTTAAAAGGTATCCGACGAAACACCCAATTTATATATATATATATATATAATACTTGGTTCAAAAATTGACTCCTCTTTTTATCTCTAGCTCTTTTCTTTTGAGTCTTTTGTTGTTTCTGACTCATTACCATCATTAAAATTCCCATCATTGCGACTTTGATTAATTATTAATTATTCTCTTTAATTTTTAATTTTTAATTTTTAATTTTTTATATAGCATGAATCATTATTATTTTATTGGTAACAATAATTATAAAGTAGAGCACATAAGTAGAAATGAACTTATACATATATAGTACATTTTTAATTATTAAAATATAATAAATAAGAATCTCATAACTCAATTATTGCATGTTACTTTTAAGGAAATAAAATTAAAGAGGCAACTTCTTTAGCAAAACGTTTCTTAATAACGAAGCTTCTTTTCTTTTTATACACACCTCAATTTATTATGATTTTTATTATTCAAATTTTGTTTTTTCTTATTTATTTCTAGAGTTTTGTAATATTTAAAAGATAATAATTAATTTGAGCATAATTCAAAACTCTCACTTATGTGTGTGAATTACTATAAGATCATAGTAAACCTATGAGTTAGGCCTTTCACCGAACTTCCTTCTCGACCGAAGCTGAGAAGCCCAACTTGCACATATGGCATTGCTCACAAAATGGTTGTGAGCCGAAGAATCTCACACATGATTTGGTTAGATTATCATATAACTACTTAGGTCCACTTTCTCTATAGATATATTATTATAAACTTTATATATAGAAGGTAAGGTTTAATTTTATTCTCATACTCCTTAATTAACTTCCACATTCTTTCTTTTACTAACTTAAGCATCAGAATGTATGTGGCAAGCACTACATTACATGTTTTCTCTTTTGCACGTGAATTTGCCGTCAGTGCTTCTCCTATCCAAGTTTTAGCACGAACAAATGCATAAACTAAGTGTGATGGTCGAGCGATGATGACATTGTAAGACTATTTGTTGGTCGTTTTCGTGTGGCCACCCTAAGTAAAAATGATGGTGGTGGGTTCTTATTGTTGTTTGCATTAATTGGTTGTGGAAAATTAAAAAGGAAATGCCAAAAGTTTCTCTTAAAGAACCAATTGACAAGAAACCCTCAAAAAGATAAATCATTGGCTTGTAATTAAGTATTGCTTCATATATATTAATAATATATAATTAATTATGATTTATTAGTTCTTTTTTTATTATTATTATATTATTCTTCTAAAATATTAAAACTCATATATATATTTTTTTAAAAAAAATATTACAACTCATATGGTATGCTCCTCTATATTGTAATGTCCTTCATTTTCCTCTCCAAAATAAATAAATTAAAATTTAGTCAAATTTTAGAAACTAAAAATAATGAGTCGACGTAGTAAAAATAAATAAAAATGTATTTTTAGTTGAAATTTTGGTTGAAAAGATTAGGGTCTCATGTGGTAACCACTTCCTTTTGTGGTTTTGGTTTTTGAAAATTAATTATATTATCTTTTCATGTCTTATAATAATTTGCATTTTAAAAAAAAATACAATAGTTGAATTATAAGCCAAATTCTAAATTCCAAAAACTACTTTTTTTTAGGCCTAAATCCATTAATTTTAAAAATAGGTGTGTTCGATAACTTATTTACTTTTTTTTAAAACAAAAAACTTGTTTTTAAAATTACAAAGAAAAAACTTTAAGAAAATACATTTTATTTTCCAAAAAATAAAACCAGTTACCAAACAAATATAGTTTTTGTTTTTAACAAAAAAAAATTGAAAAAAGATTTTTTTTTTTTTTTTTTTTTTAAAAAGAAACACTAAGAACGAATGATTGGGCAAAAAAAATTGGTTTGAGTGTTGGGAAAATTTTGGCATGTAAATGTGACAGAAAACCAATATAAGGTATTGTAAGTGGAAGGAATAATATGTGAGAATTTGGGGTATTAGGTGGCCGACACTTAATTTCAATTTAACCCCATTCTCAATTGTGATTTCCACATAAGCCCAATATTTTTTGTTTTTACGAATCCCACCCATCCCTTCAAATAATCACTACAAAAACAGACTTAATATCTCTTTACTCAATTCCAATATAGTTTCTTAATTATTATTTTTTAATTATATTTATATTTTTTAAATAATACTGCCAAATGGTTATCAAGTTTGATAGTGTCAATGGAACTATATTGGATGAAACTTTAAAATTGAAGTTCTTGATTTAGAAGTCTATCAATCCCAAATATATCCATTAATCACAATCGACTTTTAATAGAAGTCTATCAACACAAAGTTAGCATCAATTGTTGATAAATTTTACTATATTTGAAATTATTTAAAAATTATTTGTTGCTACTAAATAAATTAATGACAAAATTATAAATATAGCAATTAGATTCGAAGAATTAACCTGTATAACAATATTTTTTAAAAATTGTAAATATAATAAAATCTGTCAGAATATCAATGATAGGAGTCTATTACTGATAGATCATATTGCAAATATTGGTATAATCTATCAGCGGTAGAAGTCTATCGCTGATAAACTTTATTATATTTACAAAAATATTATAAATGTTGATGTGTGTTTGATTATTACACTCTAAGATTGCTTGACTATTATAATTACCCTAAATTTATAAATAACTTTCAATTCATTTGAGGCCCATCATTTTTGGGCTTCCTTCCGGGACTACTGGGCTTTTTGTGGGCCGGGCACAAAGCTGGTCTTTTCAAATGCGCACAACGAATAACACAAAAATCCGCCTTTTGTCGTGGTCAAGCAAAAATTCTAGTTCTTTATAAAAAAATTTAAAAATAATAATAATAAATATTGAAATTATTAGTTTTAGAAAAATAAAAAGATCAACAAAAATATATCAGTTTTTCCTAGAAATATCAATATGTAAATGAAATGATAAATTCAATCATGAAATTGTAAAATTGCTGAATTGAAATCCTTTTTCTTTTTAAAGAAATATTTTGATATAGAATATATTAGTCCATTAAATATTTAAATATAATAAATAATAAAAGAGAAATTATCAAAAATAGAAAAACTTACAAAATATACACACTTCATAAAAAAATCAAATGTAATTGGTTGTTGTCGTTTAGTAGTTTTTTTTATGAAGGGTAAATAATTTGTTTTTTTTATATTTAAAAAATCCCTAAATAAAAATAGTTTTTTAGTGCATATACTCAATCTGATTGGTTGACTGTATTTATCAAATTCATACCCAAATTTTGTTGGAAAAGAAAACCTTAAATATATTTGGCAAACTAGCCACTGGCTAGCCCACCACCTCCGATGACCACCACTAGCAGCTAATTCCTACAAATCGACCACCACTATCCCCAACTACAGCGGCTAGCGGCTACTTCAATGATCAACTTTTGTTTCCACCATCGACAGTCAACTTTGACGACAATGTCCATTAACCACTATCACCAACTCCAGTGACCCCTTCAAAAACTAACTCAAGCAACGACCACCTTAGGCACGCAGTTTTTATGACCAACTACATTGATTATCAAAGACGAATTCTTAATGACTAATTAGATTGAATATATATGCTTAAAAAAACTCAATCAATGAAATAATTATTTTTAAACCTATTGGTTCATAGAGATTATTAGTTGTTCTTTATAGTAATTTGACACTATTTATAAAAACACCTTTAGTGTATAGCAAATCAAATAAATTTGTATACAAAAACACTATCGAAAAAAAGTTGTAACTAAACATATTGTTTTTCGAGCAATTTTTATAAGGGTATTTAAATAAAAATCCTTATATATATATATATATATATATATATATATATATATTAAAAAAAAGTAATCACAACATAATATTTATATATATAATGATATTTTTATTGAACAACTACTAATTAGCTATAAAATATTATTTAAACATCTTAATTCCATTGACCTCAAATTACAAATTTTGCTGGTTGGTTATGATCATATCCTACAAATCCACTTTTAATCATTGGTTGGTACTAAAAAAATATGTAAATTAAATAATTATATATTATGTTCATAACTATTTCACACAGCTACCAACCATTTGTTGTTTTGTCAATTGTCAATCGAGCTAACTGCAAAATTAAAAACTAGTTTATTCCAAATTATTAGTATATATATATAGATAAATTTCAAATATTGGGAAAAAAAATTATTAATTTTTTTTTTAGTTTTTAAATTATACTTATTCATTAATGTAATTTATTAATATTAATGTGATAAATCAAATTCTTTAGTCATTACAAGATTGGGGGAAAAAACAAAACAAGGATGTCAAAGAAAAAGAAATCCTAAGATTAAATCGGTAATTAAATAATAATTTTTTTATTTAGAAAAAAAAAAAACTCATGCAAAAAGTCAATAAAAATAGGTATACCATAACCAATTATTATCTTATACCTAAAATCAATCATTGAGCAATTTTTGTAGTACACCAAATAGAATTAGGAGAATTTTAATCTCCAGAAATAATATGTGTCAATTATGACAGATTTTTTTTTTAAAAAATAAAATTATAAATTTATTAAAATAAATAAATAATAATTTATTGATTTGAAATATACCAAAAAAATAATGTTTTTTTTTCTAGAATAAATGAGCAAACAGAAGGTTGAGAGGAATGAATCTAACCTAATTCATGAATCTTTGTAAATTCATTGAAGATGAATTAAATTTTCTGATGTTTTACTTTTATTTTCATTTATTTAGTTAATTCTTTACTTTTAATTTTGAACAAATAATTTGAGTCCATCCTCTGTAAGATATAAAAATATTGAAATGGATTTAAAAACAAACCATCCTTGAAAATGTAGTTAAAATTTCAAATTATACATGACATTTTGTAACGTTAGACATCGTTTGGTAGCCATTTTGTTTTTGTTTTTTTTAGTTTAAAAATTAAGCCTATAGACACTACTTCCAACTGAGAGTGAGTTTAAGACCTAGGAGAAATCTACGTGAATGATAGAGTGATTGAGCTATTCAGGAGTCATTATAATTGTGTAACTATTGCAGACAAGTACAAAGTTGCAATTGCTTATCATTGATATTAGTGAAGTTATCTTTCATGTGCACACTGCCTCTCGTACGTACGTAGGTGGTTTGCACCGAACTTGATTACCAATCTCTGGTGTTCTTTTATATGTTTTTTTATCTCTAGTAATTGTTATGTGGAATGTTGTAACATTGTTTGTAATATCGTTAACTTGCAGTAGACACCTCCCTTTACATTTTTCAATACACTTTGAAAGTTCATAATTTAAATTAATACAATTATTAGTTCAAATTTTAAATTAATACAAGAAAATTTACAGTGGATGACAAATTAAGAATAACGTATTTATAGTGTCCACACTTTTCCCATTTAGCAGATATAACACTTTTTAGTGTATGAAGTATATCAAGTGCATATCATTAATGTACCAAGGATATCGTGTGTGCGTATATCCATACTTTTTTTATGTCGTACGTACGTATATCCTAAAGTATTAAGTTAGGATTATGATTCTAACTTTTTAAAACTTATTTTGCCAAAATTGCAAAAAGCCCTTAATACAATCTCTAAGTTTTAATAGTTAATTAACTTGTTAATTAAGCAAAAAAGATGAAGATTAGTAGGAAAGTTAGCAATTTGCATTAGGGCTTACTTCAATTGGACCCCAAGCTTCTTCCTTTTTGTTCCCAGCCCAGTCCCTCTGCACAGCCAGAACGAAGCACGTGATGAAGCACGTGTTCAGCACTCCATCCCATTCGAACAAGAAGCACGTGACGACCTTTTTTTTTCCATTTTTATATTATTATTATTATTATTATTATTATTATTTAAAAATTTGGCAGAAGCATTTCACTGTCATCGAATACTTCTAGAACTGAGCACTCATAAACAATTTATATTATTTTGTCAATTATATGTATTTTAAACAAATTGCAATATTATTTTTTTCAATTATATGTATTTTATTCACTTATATTATTTAATTTTATACACCCTTTCCGTAATGAAGTTCACGATTCATTTTATGAAAATAATAATGAAAAAAAAAACGATTAAATCCAGTTATTATGGATCAACTCCATTATTTATATTTCATCTACATAAAAAAAAAACTCTATTATTTGTTGTACTTGTATTTGTCCTTTTTTATTTTTTTAAATTAGATATTAAAAAAGTTAATTTATTTATTGATGTTATTTTTGCAATAAATTGTTTTAAAAAGGTTGTTGTATACACATAAATTTTGTTTATTTACCAAATAAATGGATATTATATTGAGTTAGTATTTTTCTTTCGGATGATTTATTTAGTTTTTAGGTAAGCTAATTGAGTTGAGTATAGTCAATAAATGCTTAGTTTGAAGTTATAACTTTTAAAAGAATTGCCGACAATTTTGTTGGAAGATGAAGTATTTTGAGGTTTTGCAAAATTTCGTTTAAAATTTAGGTTAAAGTGTTTAACATCAATTTTTGTATGATTTTTTAAAAATTAATATTTATTTAAAAATTTAGAGATTATTTGTCCAATATAAGTGAACAATTTTATTTTTTTGATGAATATAATAAATATAAATAATCATTTATAATTATAAAAAAACAAAGTTTACAACTAAAAATTTGTTAAGTGTGTAACTGCTATTCCAATTTTCTACCATAATCTACTTTTGAAAGCTAGATAACAAACTAAAAAAACATTGTGATGGATGAAAAAAGTGATTCGAGTAATTAAATTTATTTCGAATCAATTTTATATGATACTCAAAATGACTATGATTTTTGCACAAGTACTTATAATATTATAAAAAACAATCCTGACACTACTTAAATTAGATAAAATGTTTGTAAAACTTTATCAAATATATTTGTAATCATTCTTAAAATTATATTACATGACAAATGCAAGTTAATGGTAGAAACGAGTGATGTAATACGACATAATTTAAATACTATAATAAAAACGGACTATATATATATATATAAATAAATGTGTTATTTGAAATTCGAGGATCCAGTGATATTATTATGTATTTATAAAATGACTTTGAAATTAATATAAAGTTTGTTTGTGGAATTAAGTGAGATTTACTAATTCCACCCATTAATTTTTATCACCGGCCATTGTCCGTCATCTCTCTTGTCACTTGATATGGACCAATTGATGGACACATGCGTGGTATTAAATGGTTAATTTGGTCACTCACCAAGTGACTTCATTATTTTAAAAAGGAAAATTGTGTTTAAACTATCAAAAAGTCAACCATGTTTTTAATAAATTGTATTTAGTCCATGGTATTATTAGTTTTAAATTAAAGTCTCTATGACGAACATATTCCAAAAAAACTTTGATATTTAAACCGATATCAAAAGAAATTTTCTTTTCTTTTCTTTTAATATTTACGGTAATTGAAACCATCATGAGTTGACCTAGTGGTAAAAAATAAACGATCTTAATAATTATAAGAAGTCATGGTTTGACACCCAAATATTGTAGGGTCAATAAGATTGTCCCTTGAAACCAGCCGACAACGTTAATTGGTTGAGCTTTTTTTTTTTTTTTTGTTACATTTTCTCAACTTAATTAATAAAACAATGAACACAGATTATACAATATTTGTTTGACAAAAAAAAATACAATATTTGTCCTTTCTCTCTCTATATATATATACATATATATATATGTATCTGTCAATTGTTTGATTTGAATAGGATTATAAAAGTAAGTAGTTATTTTTGTTTCATATTAATACGTCATTGGATAATATATTGTTTTATTGACTACTTTACATCGTTTTTATTGTTCGCCACTTTAGTATAGATTATCGAAAAGTTACGGACCAAGCTAAAAAATAAAGACAAAAAAAAAAAAAAACAGATGTCAATAATTAATATGTATTTCTTTTTCCTTAAAGTTGGCGGTTAAAACCTTCGAATCACTATATTAAATAAATAGTCGAAGTATATCAGATTATTTTTCTATAGTAGTAGAAAATTTTCTAAATGAGTACTCGTAATAATAATGATTTTTTTCACCATATGAGTTCATTAACCATCTCGCTCCGAGTAATGTAGAACAATCGTTATCTTTCTTATTTAATATGAAAGTGAGGTAGGATGGTATATCAAGACCTCTTCGTAATATGAAGGTGAGAGACCTATGACAAAATCACAAATGTTTGACTAAACAATCTGCTCTCGCCAAGCTAAGTCTCATAACGTATTTTATCTTTACGCTTTAATTACATTATTTTAAAAAAAAAAAACTCTACCATTATATTCGTTAATTCCAATCAATCAACAACAAATAAGTGACATGTGTCTTCAGAATTTCAACCAAGGCGAGTAAATATAACAAAAATATATAACTTATTATTATACATTTCTAAATAGAATCAGAAGTCTCAATCCCTATTTAAAAATCGAAGAACAATTTTTAAAATTTAATTTTTTTGAAAAAGTATTTTATATCAATCCCGTCATTATCAACAATAGTTTACATACATAACCAAAATCCCCGCTCTTAAATTTACATTATATATATAATATATAGTTGCTTAATATACAAAAAGAATGTAGTGTGGATTGATAGTTTCAAATTTTAAAATAATAAATAATAAATAAAATGATGATGGGCAATGAGTGGTATAATGATTTAGGGTTATTAAGGGAATAAATTAATTAAAAAGGAATGGAATCTCATTAATGCGTCTCTTAATTTCTTCAGTGAGGTGCGGATCACGTTGTCGTTTCACATTTAATCCCTGCATTACCCTTGCCCCTTGTTCTTTAGGTCAAAGTCAAACATTTCCCATTTTTCATCTTTATATATATAATTAAATTTTCATCTATAACCAATGAATCCTCTCAACTTATTGTTATTTTTTAAATTATATATTAGTCTAAGGTTCAAACATGTGACTAACTTTGGTGAATTAAAGGGGGAAAAAAATGCCATGGTATATGGTTAGTTGAACTTATCTTAAAACTCGTGATTAAATTATAATTAAGACGTATTTGGGAGTCACTTATTAAATGGTTAAAATTACTCTATTTTTTTAAATTTTGTTTTTTTAGTACAACAATTGTGGAGATAAGGAATAAAAAATCACGAGTTTGTTTTATGTTTTTAGATTCATTCAATATAACAAATACGTGTTAGTAGGTATCCTGGATATTGTTTTTGAAAACTATTTTTGGATTATGTAATGCAAATAGTTAAAATTCTAGAACAATGTTCTTTGTTTACATTGTATCTAAATTTTATATTTTATATTTTAAAATGGAATTATATTAAAAAAATATATAAAAATGTATGCATATGTCATGTTATAAACTTAATGTTTTTTTTTTTTTATCATAATATGTATTATAGATTATATAATACTCCAAAATAATAATATAAAACGTTTAAACATAAAACATAATCATAACGAGTTAATAATAATTTATTGTCAACCAAATACTTTAAATTATAATTTACTTTCTGAATATGCTACCAAACACATATCTAGATCTAAAAGTATGAAATACAATTTTGTTTTTTTTTTTTCGTTTTTAAATATATGTTTTTAACAAATTTTCTACCAAACAGATCTAAACTCTTAGAGTGAAAGAAGTAGACGAGTCCAATTTATTATTAAGTTAAATTACATTTTAAAGTAAATATCAAAATCAAAATTTTAGGAAGCTGATCTATTTCCTTTTATTTAATAAAAAACAAAGTCTGCACACAAGGTTTTCTTGACAAATCATAAATACACTAATTGTTATTTGTTTTATTTCGTTATCTAATATAGGCAAATTGCAACAAATGGGTGAATTAATAAATTACAAAATATAAATTACTATTTTTATTTATTGTATAATAATGATGTCATTTTATCATTTATCTTATTTATCCAACATGTCTCATGGCTTTTTTCTAGAGTCGCATTAATTTTCGCCCCATGTTTAAAATCTTAAATTAATATTTCAATTTTGTTTAGAACCATCCTTTTGTAGAGCCAAATAAGGTTCACTTTGTGATGTATTTTTAATTACGTGTTTTATGAAAATGACATGTGGCATCAAATGACAGAGCCCATTTTATAATTTTTAAATTAGAACAAAAAAAAATTAAAAATAAAATATTTAATTAAAAAAAATGAAAACGGTGGAGATTTGAAAACGGACCTTGAAAATTGTAACTATAAAAAGAAAAGAATCACATGGGATTCCATGGAAATGAAAGCCAAAGGGAAAGGGGGCAGTTAGGGCAGTTAAAATATTAAGAATAAAGGATAGTACAATCGAACGGTACGAGGCTCCTTTGCCTTTGACTCCTCTTGGGAAACCCAATCAATCTGCCATAAACTGACAACTCATCGCTTCTTTCACCAACTATATTTCTTAATTATTTAATTTATTACTTTTTTGTTTTTCCAATTTACAACCAAAAATACATCTACTAGCTAAGTCCTTGCCAAGAATATATATATATATATATATATACACAAGCGAATTTAGTATAGATTTAAGAGGTTCGAGCTCTCCTCAATTTTATGTTTTTTATATAATATATATACAAAAAATTAAAATAATACTAATATTATAAGATAATTTATATTAAAATTTACTTTCATTTTAAGATGATACTAGAGCAGTAGTTTCGACCCATCCTTGCGTTGTAATATGATATGAATTTTTTAATACCCTCCAAATTATTGATTGGAAAATATTATTTTAACTTAATAAATCTCAATTGATACGTTCGTTATTATTTCACGTTTAACTGAAATAAATTATTATTATTAATTATTAATATAACTATTTATAGTAACAAAATTAAATAATTTAATTTAAGACTAATTATTTTTAATATAATAGTATTCATTTATTTTTATTTGAAGGTATTAAATAATTAATTAATGTAATAATGTATTAAATAATGTTAAGTTTACTTTATAACTACATCGATAACTACTTAATTAAGTATTGACTTTTATACAAAAAAACAATAAATCGAACGCATATTTTTAATCACATTCACACTCACAGCAATTATTTTTTCTTTTACCTAAAATCACATATAATTAATTTTTGGATATAATTATTTCATAACTTTAAATAATATGTGGAAATAATATCTACGATCCAAACATGTCCTTCAAAAAACAATTTAAAGAAGACGAAGATCCAAGGAACGGATATATTAGAATTAAAACAGACTGTCAAACAAATAATGTTGAATAATAAATTAATTTATTTTCCTTTATTTTCCCTTGTATTAAAAAAAAGGTATAAAATAAAATTTGACTTAATAGAAAATATAAATTATAATATTATTGATATTACATAATCAAGTAGGATTGATTTGAGATTAAAATAATAAAACGTAACAGGTGTACGGCGATTATTAAAAGGGTCGCTGAAGGAGGGTTAAGCAAAGAAACGAGTGATGAGGTTCGACTTTCGAGTCATTATTCATATATATATATATATATATATATATATTAATTATTAATTAATTAATAAGAGCTTTAGTATGCTAACCCCACATGGGTTATCTTTACCGGAAATAGGAGCCAAGAGAGATTAAATGCTATAACTGTCAAAAGTATCACACTTTAGAGTTTAGTCCTTTATTTTTATTAAACCTTGGGTTACGCACCCCAATGAATTAATAATAATAATGTTCATGAACTTTGTCCTAATATACATTTTATTTTAATCATTACTAATCCTTTTAATTGTAAGAAATAATACAATAAATATTTATTTTAAATATTACAATTTGTTATGAAAAAACATTTGTATTGTTGTGATGTATGTAACACCATTAATAGGTTGAGTTATATTTATATAACTAGTTTAAAACAATTAAATTAAGTGAAATAATCAATATGGCACGATAGATATATATTACGTGATTGAATGAATATAATTAATACCTACAATAATGTTATTGGTGGAGTTCACTCACATTTTCTTACTTAGTGTATAATTAAAAAAATATAAATACTTATGGATCATGAAAACTATGTTCGAGTTAATGAAATGTTAAGTTTTTGTTCATTATTAATAATTCAATCGTTGAATTATGTTTGTTTGTGGTGGAAAAGAAAACATTTTTCAATAATTTTAAAGAATAGAGGTAATTGATAATTGATGTCTTATTTAAGTTTAGTTATACAAGCCAATGTATCTTATTATTGCAATTCATATCGTATTGATATAATTTAAAATTTATTATAATTTTATATCTAAATTATTCTACAAAAAATTAAGAAAAGTAATCCAAATTAATTCAAATTTGAAAATAGACAAAAAAAAATTAATTTGGACTATATTGTTATAATATATTTATTTAAACGATTAAATATACCACAAACTTTTTTAAAAAAATTAGCTAAATCTAAAAGCTTCTATTTATAACCTTTTATACATTAGTTATTAGTTAAAATTCAAAAGTTATAAGCGGTTAAGATTTATCCATAATCACTTATTCTTGTCCTAAAATCAACCGCAAAACAAAGCTTAATATAAATTAATTAATTGAGAGGATATAATGGTAATTACAACAATAAACAATTTAAAATATTATTATTATCACAGACGATTTAGGCAATCTCAACAGAAAATACGGATAAAATTACTCTAAAATCAATGAAAATTTTACGTTTTTTGGAATCCGAATTTTCCAAACTGCCTATAAATTCAAACCATCAATTAACAGAAATAACCCCTCTTCGTCTCCATTTTCTTCCTCACTTTCCTCAAAATTAAAAAAAAAAAAACAATGGATTCAAATTCAAAGAAGTCCAACAAAATCAGAGACATCGTACGGCTTCAACAGATCCTGAAGAAATGGCGGAAGCTAGCAAACTCATCGAAGACGGCGAACAAAATCTCCGGCACGGCGGGGGGACCAGCCGGAAAGAGCATAAAGTTTCTGAAACGGACGTTATCGTCGGCGGGCGGGGAAAGCTGCGGCGGGGCAGTGCCGAAAGGGTATTTGGCAGTGAGTGTAGGGGAAGAGCAAAAGCGATTTGTTATACCGACGTCGTATTTAGGGCATCCGGCGTTTGAGATTCTGTTAAGAGAAGCGGAGGAGGAATTTGGGTTTCAACAAACGGGGGTTTTGAGGTTGCCGTGTGAAGTAACGGTGTTTGAAAATGTGGTGAAATTGGTGGAGGAAAAGAAGAAAGGGGATTTGTTGTTAGGAGGGGAAGAGGTTTTGAATTTTTGTTCATTGGAAACGTTGCAGTTAACGCCGTCATCACACCGTCCACAGAGTCCAATGTGCAGATAGAGGAAGAAGAAGAAGAACAGAGTTTTTTAGGATGAAGAAATTAAAAAAAAAAAATTAAAAAAAAAAGCTCTTTCTTTTTTCTCTCTTTTGATTCCTCCTTTACTATTATTTTTTTGGATGAGGTAGATCAAATGTATGAAGAAAAGAGGAAATATATGAAATTATGAATAATTTTTTTTTTCTTTTTGAAATTATTTGCTTTTTCTTTGAATTTAAAAAAATTACTTTCATTTATTCGAAATTTATCTGAGGGTAATTATTGTAATTGATAAAATTTTGATACTTATTTACCATTGATTTCTATTCCTTATATGTTGGCTAGATCTTATTTTGGATTCAAATGTATGGGTAAATTTTAGAAAAAAGTATTTAAATATATTTTTTTAAAATTTTAAAAATATTTTAGGATTTTAATTTTTATCTGCCAATATGTGTTTATGTATGATATGTTTGGTTTGATTCATTTGAAAACAAAGGCTTGAGATTTTTATTAAGAACAATAATTTTGAATTTAATGACATATAAAACAATATTTGTTTAGTTAATAGCTAATAAACAAAGTGATTTGGATCAAATTGGTATACTATCATTTTGGATAGGTTTTAAAAATAATTGAATTGATTTAATATAAGTTTTTTTTTTCGGTTTTTGAGTTTAAATTAAAAAATATAATCAGATAATGTTGCCCTCGTAATTAAAATAATTATTAAAAACAAATTTGAGCTTTTTTCCTATTTTTTTAGTTAGCTATTTTTCGAATTTGCTTGTGAGATTGTAGTGTAATGCAACACTCTGTTCCATTTTCAATTCAACCTATTTTTTCATTGTTTTCACACTTTCATCTCTTTTTATTTCGTTTTTCAATTAATCACATTCTCCAACCTTTATTTGATTAGTAATCTCGATTACATTTCAGTTTTTTGAACAACCTTTTAAAACAAAAAAATTCCACAGTCACTGGTCAATGGAAATGGTTTAATAGAAATAATTATTTTCATCATTAAAATAAAAAACCATGACAGAATTTTACGAGCTTCAAGACATTTTAAGATCATCGTTAAAGTAAAATATACACTAAATAAATAATTTCAGATTTTTAATTCATAAATTACAGTTTACAATGCCACTTGAGCTTCATTGTTAAACACTGATCAGAAGTTAATTAAGATCAGCATAGATTAAGTTTTTTTTTTTCGAATTTAAATAATTAATTATTTCACATGCATTTTGACTAACTTAGACGGTTCATAAGGAAATAACAATTATTTTAATTATTTTCGTTACCCAATTATACTTTGGTTTTGGTTTTCGTGTTTAGATCTAGGGTATATAGTAGAGTCGTACAATTGGTTCAATCTCTTTCTAAATAGAGAAATGGCCAATTTATATGCACATATTATAGTATGGTTTAATGAATATATTGATCCTAAACTATAATACTGTAATAAAGTTACATTGTCAAGTTGATTAATCGAACATAATGATTATTTTTAAAGGCAGTGATATGTTCGATTTGTTTCTTTTTTTATAGTTTGACATTCGATTTTTCTTAGAAAACATGAGTATGATCAAGTGCTCACATGTTCTTGTTGGTTTAGGGTTTAGTACGTCAAGTTGAAGTTTTTAGAGGTTGGCAATTTCTAGATCTATGCACGCTATACAATTTGACAAGCTGTGATAGCATAAAAATGTGTAATCGAATTACGCTTAATTCAAGATTGTTTCATCTACATTGCGGCGGCATCGTGTTTATTTTAAAAGTTCTATGCCACCTAGGTTAAGGGATCAACGGTTTCAACCGTTTCTACACATGTTTCTCTTTATTTTTCTAGTTCTTAGGACTGATTCATGATCCAAAACAAATTTCTGATAATGGGCTTAAATGATGTTTTCTAGCTTAGGTATTGGGTCAACTTCCCCTTTTTACATCGAGGAATTATATCATTTTGTATAGGATTATTGTATCACATTCTAACTCTTTTATGATTTTAAATGATAATTTGGTTATATTTTGAACTTATGATATATAATGAATGGCTAGATTATATTGCATAACGTGATATTCATTTGCATGATCAATCCAAGTAGCAATAGGTTAAATTGACTTAGTTGTAACATGGCTTCAACAAACATTGTTTGATTAGTTTAAGTAGGAGTTAATTTAAATATTAAATTTGGCTTTTCCATTAGATATTTAGCTTAGTATGTTCCCAGTTCTTACTTCTTAACGTGCGACTAACTGAATTATGGTACTTTTCATCTGGCTTAATTGGTTAATTATGTGAATAGTGCATCACTCCTAAATTACAATTTGATCTATATCAAGCTACCATAATATTTGGTTATACATTTTAATATCAAAATGAGCACAACTTTGCAAGTCTTAGCATGCTCAGCAGAGTTAGAAGAAGAGAGAAGGAACCAACCATTCAACCTAACACTCACTATTTTTTACCAATAAATATTTTAAGATTTATTAAAAGTATATAGATTAAAATTGAACCATTATTAAAAAATAAATAGAAACAAATAGAATGTATTTTATGGTACATAGACAATGGATTGAAATAGAACAAAATCTAAAGTATAAGAACCAAGTATAATAATTTAACCTTTTTTTTTTAAGAGTGGTAATATTACCGCTTTTATCTTTAATAAGTAATTCAAACTATCTTTGGAGTATAAATTTGTTAGAATCTTGATGAAAGTTAGAACTTAGAATTGTGTATTAGCCGTTTTCACCGTTCCATATCACTGCCAATGATCTAATAGATTTGTAATAATTGTTTTGGAACACTGAGGTAACATCGTAATTTTGGAAAAAGAAAATAATATTTTTGTAAAACTAAAACTATATACTTTTATTGATTTTATTACCTTTCTTCGTTTTCGTATTATTAATTTTGAAACGAGAGGTTGGATTCTCTCACTTCCTATATTATATAAAAAATCATAATTTGTAAACTTTTTGGTACAATAAATCAATGATCCAGCAAATAAAACACTAGTAGTTTAAAAATACTTTTGATTCCTAGATTGAAATTAATAACTTAGTTTTTAAATTTTAATTAATAATGATTTAATCCATTTACTTTTTAGTAAAACTTGAGTAATTGCATTTTATGAAAGTAATATTCGTATTACCAAATATTTCATTTATTATTATTATTATTATTATTATTATTTTGAGGAAAACTGTGACCCCTTTGCTGTTCACGTTCATACTATTTTCTTTTATGAATTTAGTAAAGTTTACGCATCCTCCTGTCACGACGTCGTTTAAACAATAAGAATAAACCAAGTTGCTAATATGATAATTTTTTTTTGCATCTTCCTCAGATTTGAAGCAGAAGCAAAAGTGGAGATGAACATCAAGTCTCTAACGATCTTAGTCCTCCTTCTCTCTTTCTCCACCGCTGCGTACTCACTGTATAAAGAAACCGCCGCCGCATGCGCCGCTGAATCCCTACCGGGCCGACGAACTCTACGGTCAGATCAAATCACGGTCCTCATCAACGGCTACTACGAGTCCCGCATCCCTCTCCTCCAATTACTAGCCGCCACGTATGCCGCATCCCCATTTGTACACAGCGTACTGATCCTCTGGGGAAATCCCTCAACCTCAACAAAAACCCTGACAAAATTGGCTCAAAACCTCACCACAGGACCCATTTCCCTAATCCGCCAATCTTCAAACAGCCTCAATTCTCGCTTCCTTCCCCGAAAATCCATCCAAACCGGCGCCGTTTTGATCTGTGACGACGACGTTGAGATCGACACACCGTCTCTAGAATTCGCTTTCAGAATTTGGGGGAGAAACCCCGAACGACTTGTCGGCTTCTTCGTCCGATCCCACGATCTAGACCTCTTGAGGCGGGAATGGATCTACACCGTTCATCAAGACAAGTACTCGATCGTACTCACGAAACTGATGATTCTCAAGACGGAGTATTTGTTCGAGTATTCTTGTGAAGGTGGAGCGGCGATGGCCGACATGCGGAGAGTTGTCGATCGGGAGCGTAATTGCGAGGATATCTTGATGAATTTCGTGGTGGCCGACATGTCGAACGCTGGGCCTATTATGGTTGCGGCGCAGAGGATCAGAGACTGGGGGGACCCACGGAATGACTACGATGATGGGAATGAACGGCTAACATTGAGGGAAGGGGTTAGTGAGGTAGGGCTGAGTAATAGGAAAGGAGAGCATAGGAAGAGAAGGGGACGGTGTATAACGGAGTTTCATAGACGGTTGGGGAGAATGCCGTTACGGTATAGTTACGGGAAGTCCGTTAACTCAGTTGGCGAACAGGCTTTGTGTAGAAAGGGAAGGAAGTTAGTCCCCTGTGATCAAAATGTACCATGAAAAATTGAAATAAAATGTGTATGCATATTTGGGTAAAATTTGAAATCAAAATATTTATAAAATATAACAAAATATAGTGTATACCAAAATAATTTTCAAATATAAAATATATTTTAGAAAATTATTCTAATTATTACATTAAAATAATTTATAAACCCCTAAATTTGGTAAGGTTTGATTCATAATTATTTATCACATAATCATAATTTCATTTCGTTAAACTTTCCACTAGTAAATAATATAATCTAAATTTTAAGAATAACTTATTTATCTTGTGAAAAAATGTGAGCTCAAGAATTGCAAGGTGACAATAATTCAAGAGAATGAATTAAATTTAGATTACCTTTTGATAAAAAACCAAAAGATAAGGAGAGCTAGTTTCTTACTCCAAGTTCGAACACTCCACAACTGATCAAACTTTACCTGACATGCAATATTGAGTCAAGAATTGCAAAATAATGGTGATGAGACCCTGTCATCTACTAGAGATTTTCATTGACGGAAAACTTTAAATCTTCAAAATATCAAAAAACAAGGACATAAAAAGTTCAATATACACCCAATTCAAAGGAACTAAAACCCAAATAAACCTACATGAGTCCAATAATAAAAATCCAAAATAATAAAAATCCAAAAATAAGATACGTTTTCACAAAAAAAAAAAAATAAATTACAAAGCTAAATTGGTTTTATTATATAGCGTCAATTGACTTCAATTATAAATTTTCTAATCAATTGTTGCTACTCGAATCTTCACAATCGAGTTTATCTTCTCTTGAATGTGGGAATTCAATACTAACTATAGTTTCTTGGCTCTTTAATGAGTGATTGGTCTCGAAGGTGACACAAAAGCTTCCTGATTCATATCAAGAGATGTTGTAATTTTAAATTTGTTGGCAATAGAATATTCTCATTAATTGCTTACACTATCTTGCATAAGCTCTATCTTCTAGGTTTAAATTTTATGGCCATATCTTGCCTACTTGTCATCCCATTTGGTGGGCGGTAAACGCAGTAGAATCTATGGAGAGTTGCATAGTCCTCCCTCGATCATTGTAGAGGCTTCTTATCGGACAACTCCTCCCCAAGCCTCTTTCAAGATTAATTCTAATGCAACTTTATTGAATGATGATGGTGGAATTAGAGTTATTGTTCACGATTTGAATGGTGACGTTATGCTTGTTCTGTAAAAACATTTTACTATGACGAGATTTGTCGAGCTTGTTGAGGCCATTTCCATGTTTAATGGCCTTTTAAGCTGTTGAGGTTGATATTTTACAGCTTTGGGTCAAAATCGATTCCCTAATACTTTGAAAGATTTTGATTAGGAAATCCAGATAGAGGACAACTTTCGTTGACTCTATCTGTTATCTCGTTCATTGTAGGTCTATTCTTGGTTTCCTTCGACTAACTGCAAGAATAATTCTGTTGCTCATAAGCGGGCCACGCATGCTCTAAACTTGGTTTTGTGACAATCTAGTTGAAAACCAATCTCCTTAGATAGATTATGCTCTTTATTTTATTTTGATTCAATTGATTCTTAAGTTTTTATGTTTTTGACTCCTCTTTTTGTATTCTAAAGAAAGGAAAAAAAAAACCAAATATATTTAGGACGAAAGAAAAATACACCGAGCATTTTAGGTTATACTGAGTATCTATATTTTTGTTATATACCCATTGCCTAATTAGAGCGTAACTTGAAAAATTATACTTTTAATTTAGACTAAAGTATCTACTGTCAACTTCGATGTTAAAAGTTTGATTTCTCAACAAAAATGTGAGACATGTAAAGATAAGTTCAACTCAAATTACCAAAACTATATTTTTCTTAAAAAATATCTTAAAATGTTTTAGTTTACACTTATTTTCATATGTGGGATGCCTTTAAATGGTTAAAACCTGTTTTTTCAAAATCTTCAACTTTTTTAATTAATTAATTAATTAATCAATAAATCAATTAATTATTATCTTTTTTGTAGTTATCTTTTCCCATGGAAGAAAAAGGCAATTTGTTTTTCCGCCGGTTACCCCCATTCAAATCAACTTGCCATTTTTGAACTGTTTGGCAGATCTGCACAAAATTGTTAGCAGACCACTGTCTAAAAAAAGAGAGAGAGAGAAAAAAAGAAGAATTATGAAAAATAGAAAAATGTCAAAATATTTACAATCCATCATTTTCGTCTTTTAGTGACTTTTTTTCAATATAAATAGTTTGTTTTTTTTTATATTTGAAAAAATCTAAAAAAAAAAAAAAGAGAAAATCACTCTTGCAAAAATCATCGCTAAATATGGTCGAATTACCCTCTTAAATTTTCAATAACAATAATTACGCTTATAAATATTTAAAAGTGTCTAAATTGAAAAAAAAATTACAATGAATAACAATTTTAGAAATTATAATTAAGTGTATATGACATTTTAAAATAAATTACAAATATGGCAAAGTCTAAACTCATATGATAGAAGTGATAGACCAATATTTGTAATTTTTTTTTTATAAATATTGATATATACACTAATACTTTGAATAATGATTATATTTGCAATTGTCTCTAAAATTTGACTCTCAAATTGCAATAATAATGAAAATTGAACCTACTAATTATAAAAGTTGAAACCTTAAATTTATATAATAAGTATAATTTGTACAATTATGTAAGTTTGTGGTCTAATTTTTTTTAAAAGTTTGAAAGTTTAATAATTAATTTAAAAATTGTTTGCAATTTGCTGAATAAGAAAACAATATTAAATTCATAAAATAATACTGATTTTCAATAATAAAGCAATGGAGAGACATCGTATTGGAGGATTCAGTTGGATCTTCAAAAACGAGCGCACTCCCAACTCCTAACATAATTCTTCTACTACTTTTTCTTGGCGGGAATTTCGGGACTGGATTACGATGAATGACGAGGCTTAACCTCCAATCCAAACCTATTTGCCAATGAACGAACAGCCATTGTTCTACTCCTTGATTTGTTTCGACTCCAATTCTGTTCTCTATTTATATTTTTAGCAATCGAGAGAGCGAAAATTTGAAGTTAATCAATTGGATTCGACTCGATTGAGAGTTGTCGGAAGAATGGGGATTCAACCGGAGACGCCGTCGGAGAAACGTTTGGTATTTGCTTACTACATCACCGGCCATGGCTTCGGCCACGCCACTCGCGTTATCGAGGTTAGATCCTCCGTTATAGAATGTTGATTGAATGTGTTCATTTGTTTTCCTCATCTTGCTCGATGTATGCAATGGAGTTTGGATTTCTGTCTGGCTTGAATTCTTCTTTTGTTGGATTGTTGTATAGAATCCTTTGAGGTCATTTCTGGCTTCACATTTCATCAGATTTGGAATGTCGAGTAGTTTCTTCGGTGCGTGATCACGTTTCTTCTCTCGCTCAAAATGTTGATTAGTTTCAATGTGTAGTTTCTGTAATCTTATGTAACTTATCCTGCTGAAAGTCTTCTGGAGACAAATTGCACGGAAAACATTTGCTGAAATTTCTTTTGTTTATATTAATTGTGTTCGTCTATGCTAAGGAGTTTTGATTTCGTTCGATGAGCTCGAATTCTTCTTTCCTTGTATTTGTTGTTTAGAACTCTGTGCAGCCAGTTCTTGAGTCAAATTTTCCTTGGTTTTCGAATGTCGAAGTGTTGACTTATATTGATCTTCGTTTCCTGTAATGTTACTTAACCTGCCGACCGTCTTCTATAGCAGTTAACGAAAATTTTACTGAAATTTGTGCTGGTTTTCTTCGTGGAAATATTATTATTAGTTATAGTGCATTGCTTTACAACATTGTTGATGATCTTCTTCTTCTTCTTCTTCTTTGCTTGAGAATGGTTAATGTAATACATTGTTCTGTGCTAAAAGGTTGTTCGGCACCTGATACTTGCTGACCACGAGGTGCACATCGTTTCTGCTGCCCCTGAGTTTGTTTTTACTTCTGCAATCCAGTCCCCTAGGTTATTCATTCGAAAGGTGAGTTTGATGAAGGCTTATGCCTGACTGCTAGTGATTTCTGCTATGCCATTCGATGGAGCCTACGTTTCATATCAGCTTTTAGTTTCAATAACTCTCCAATTATTTATCGTTGAAACAATTGAATGAATACATTCTGCCAGTCGATATGATGCATAAGTTCAATTTTAATTTGCCTTTAGGTATTGTACCTCCTCTTATTTTCTTTATGCAATGGTTCTTAGTTCATAGTTCATAGTTCATATATGTTTTCCGTGGCTCCCATTCCAATGATCAACAAACTATTATGTATCGTCATCTCTTCTCATTGAGACTCTCAATTTCTTTTCTCGGACTCTCACTGAAGAGAGTCACTGCACAGCTCACGCTTTAAAAAAGTATAAGTTGGATTTAAAAGTCTTGGATCACCGTAATCCTAGTTATTGATAATTTTGTTAATATTATATTTTCATGACTCACTTTGTTAAAACATCGTTTTCATATCTTTATCAATACATCTGTTATTTTTTTCTTTTTCGTTTTGTACCAAACATACTTGGAAAAATTGAAACGTATGCAATGCATTTTTTTGGAGATTAATAGTAAATATGGTTTATGTAATTGAAATTAAGTGTTTGATTTGACATTGTTCTTTATTCTTCATCTTCCTCTTCTTTTTTCTTTCCTTTTTTTTTTTCCATTTTAAATGAGGTTTCAGGTAAACTACAACCGCATTCACGTAGAATATCATGGCATAGTTAGTTGCAAATAAACCTCTAAGTAATTTGTAGATTTATACATTCTTTAATCAATTTTAGGTATTGTTGGACTGTGGGGCTGTCCAGGCAGATGCATTGACAGTAGATCGCTTGGCATCCTTAGAGAAGGTGAGTTACTACCATCACTATCTTTCTTATCTCTTTCTGATTTCTTCTTTGCGTCCACATTCTGTATATCTTCGTAAGATGATTCTTTCAAATACGAAATACAAATTTTACAAAATATGACATGTTGTCATCGCCCTTTCTTATTAATCTGCCAGCTTATCACAACTTCTAATTTGTTTTCTTCTTATCAGGTCACTGGTTTTTCATTTCTTTTCTTTTCTTATTGTTTTAATAAATGTTTCCCATTTCTTTGGCCATTTTTAGTATCGCGAGACAGCTGTTGTGCGCCGGCATACTATTTTGGAAACAGAAGCAGAATGGCTGAAGTCAATCAAAGCTGACTTAGTGGTAAATACATATGATATAAGCATGCTCAAATCATTGCCACTTTGATCATTTTATCATGTGAGGTGATCATGATATGGAAAATATTATGGCTCTGGAGCAAATTAGTGAATATATAACAGGACAATTTTCATGATTGTGGAATTTAGGCATGACAATAATAATTTATTTTAAATTATATTTCAAGAATTGATAAATTTGCTTCCACGAAATGTAAACAGGTTTCTGATGTTGTACCAGTTGCTTGCCGTGCTGCTGCTGATGCTGGGATTCGATCTGTTTGTGTTACCAACTTCAGGTAACACAAGGACACTACATTACTTGTCATATCACCATTAACCAAAATGTATTGAGGCCAACAGTCATTAACTTAAGTTTTGCAGTTGGGATTTCATCTATGCAGAGTATATATTGGATGCCGGGCATCACCACCGTTCGATAGTGTGGCAGGTGATTTTTTCAAAAATTTTATTTTAATATTTGAATCAGTATTTCAGTATCCCTAAGTGGTCCACGTTCTTTCCTTTGTCAGAATCAGGGGTTTAAAATTCAATGGTATCTAGCATTTAAATCCCTTCACCATGATGGGGGTTGTTATGATTGTCACTTGTTGAACAGTTTTGTATTGATAAAACTTTTTGCGCGTTTTAACACCTAGGAAAAATTTGTTCATTTTTTGTATTAATGTTGAAACTGTATTCTGTGATGCTATAATTCTTAATGTTCTTGGCATACACTTGACCTCTTGTACTGCTTCAATGCAGATTGCAGAGGATTATTCACATTGTCAGTTCCTGATCCGCCTCCCAGGATACTGCCCAAGTATATATTCAAGACAATTGCTTTTTTCCCCTTCCTGCTACTTTTTATTATATATATTTTTTTGGTTTATATTCACTAATCACTGTCTTTTCTTTTTTGATATTTTCCTGCATGCGTCTTGCTTCTGCAGTGCCTGCTTTCCGTGATGTTGTTGATGCACCTCTTGTTGTCAGAAGGTTGCACAAAACACGGCAGGAGGTTTCAGATTCTACTAAGCTCCTTCACTCGATCATTTTTGTTCATTTGTAATTCTCTTACTCAAGTTCTTATTCTAGGTGAGGAAAGAACTGGGTATTGGAGATGATGTCAAGTTAGTTATCCTTAATTTTGGCGGACAGGTGGGTTGAATCGGTCTATTCTGTTCTTTGTAGTTTATGCAATATTTATTAAATTCACCATGTCTAAAGTTTGATCCTTTCTTTTGTTTGGTATGGATGCATTCTTGGACGTTCATCACACTGTGAATTGCCCGGATACCTGGACTAGTTTACTGTTTACACCCTTGAATTTTTTATGTCACCTAGTTGTAGTTGTGTAACTTTATTTCTCTTCGGTTGCCTGATTTTGAATTAGTTTTCGGATTCTCACTTAAGATTTACATCTGTTTCATTGTCCTTTTTTCTGTCAGCCTGCAGACTGGAAGTTGAAAGAGGAATATTTACCCTCTGGTTGGCTTTGCCTGGTATCCTTATACCGTCTCATTTGGTTCATTTGTGTGACTAAGTTGCTATCACGCTCTCATTTGTACTTAAGTCGTTTTTCTTTTTTGGGTCAGGTTTGTGGTGCTTCAGACACTGAAGAGGTTCCACCAAATTTCATTAAGCTCGCAAAAGATGCGTATACACCAGATCTGATAGCTGCTTCTGATTGCATGCTTGGTGTGTAAAATATAATTCTGAAAGTGGCTAAGCTCAATCAGATGGATAAAAACACATTAAATTATGATTTTTTTTTTCAGGAAAAATTGGTTACGGAACCGTTAGTGAAGCATTGGCATACAAAGTACCTTTTGTCTTTGTACGAAGAGATTATTTTAACGAAGAACCATTCTTAAGGAGTATGCTTGAGGTGCTATTATGTAGTTTGTCTTTAATGATTCTCTCCTTGTAGTTTTTTCTCTTCCTCTACAAATTGGTTAATAAGTCCTATTCGTCACTTTTCTGTAAACAGTATTATCAAAGTGGGGTTGAGATGATAAGAAGGGATTTACTCACTGGTCAATGGAAACCTTATCTTGAGCGTGCTATTAGTTTAAAACCGTGCTATGTGGGAGGCGTCAATGGTGGTGAGGTATGGTCCTTCAAGTTCTATGATATCATTTGATGGTAAAAAACCGTTGTACTTGGATCTTTACAGTTTGAGGAACATGATTTTGCATGATTTAGAACTATCAATTTCCTGACATGACCAATCAATCTATCTTATGCATTATCGTATTTTTAATAGGTTCACTGACTTCAGATTTGTACTTTCTCGTTATTAACTTGTTCCCGTTGGGTGTTACCAAGATATGAGGATATCTTAGATTTCCACTTAAGGCCATGGCATTGATGGACATGTTAAGTGGGGTTTAGGTGTTTGGCATTTTTTTTTTTGGCTCAAACTTTCACACTTCCAGAGCTATCAGCCTACTCCACTGGGAAGTGGAGATGAGATCTTTAAGGTGAGCGATAGTTGAGGATCTCATTAAAGAAATGAAATACTCTGATGAGGATGCTGATGATATTCGACTAAGGCAGCTAATACACCTACTGATATTCTTAATTGCACAACTTATAACTATGATGGCCGTGATCATTTTTACATTTTGGTACTTATAATGTCATTTAAATTGGAGCTTATTCCCATTTGGACCTTTCGGACCTTCGCTCATACCCAAATCTTTTGGTTCTTCGTGTGATTCTTTGAGATCTCAATATCAATAAAATTGATGTTTTAGTTTGCACCTCTTATTCTCTTTACAGTTCACTGTTCATATTTTTTCAAAATCTGTAGGTTACAGCCCATATTTTGCAAGAGACAGCTGCCGGGAAAAATTATACGTCGGACAAGGTCAAGAAACTCTTTATCTTATTGTGAAATATGGGTAAAAATGACATTGATCATATACTTCTGTTATGATAGAATTAAGTATTTTCGTAATTTGGCAATTACCAAGACACCAACTTTATTGTGCGTTTTATTGGACAAGTTTATATCTATGATTCTAGTTGTAAATAACTAAAGAAGTAGTTTTCTGTGTTTTTTTTAATCCCATTAGAAGATTTTCACTTTAGCTTTTTGAAAATGTAGTTTAGTGGGGCAAGAAGATTGCAAGATGCCATAGTTCTAGGATATCAACTCCAAAGGGCTCGCGGACGAGATCTTTTTATCCCAGAATGGTATGCGAATGCTGAAAATGAATTTGCCCTTTCGATAGGATCACCAACTTGCCAAGTGGATGAGAGAAGCTCACCAATAGACTAGTGAGAAACTTGTTGCATCTGAAGTGTTTAATAACTTGGAAGAACAATTTGTATATATATAATTTGACGTCTCTCCATTTGTTGTTTTAGTTCCATCGAGGATTTTGAGGTGCTTCATGGTGACGTTCAAGGTTTTCCTGACTCAGTGAACTTCTTAAAAAGCTTGGTAGAATTAGATTCTTTGAATGACAATGGAAACACAGAGGTACGGCGGGAACAGAAGGCTGCTGCTGGACTCTTTAATTGGGAGGTTGTGTTCATAAACTAGAATATTTTTTTTAATTCAACTTCACTACTATTTCATAGTGCTCAAGCATCGCAGTCGATAGTGATAATGATATAATGTTAATGGATCTGGAGGAGGGCTTGCTTAAATACACTATCTATGGTTAGATCTTCATTGTATTAGAAGCTCTTGATTTGCTGGATTGTCATCTTCTAAGTAGTATTCAGGATTCAGGAAGACATTTTTGTAATCCTTCCTTTTTTTTTTTTGGGTGGATGGGGGATGGTTGGTCACTACAGGAAGACATTTTTGTAACCAGAGCACCTGGAAGGTTGGATGTCATGGGGGGCATCGCTGATTACTCTGGAAGCCTTGTCTTGCAGGTACCATCAATCTTTGATATTGTAGTCTTTTGAACAATAAGCAAAAATTTGGATTAGCAATTAGAGTAGACAAGATGCTATATCGATTCATTTTCAAGATTGTGAGCTCCCTACCTTGCAGAATAGAGCCAGAGAACCGATGTTTTGTTGGCTTAGCTTTTTTGTTTCAATTTTCCATTTGTTTCTCATTTAATATAATATTTAACTTTGTCTTATAATTATTTATATCAGCCGTCACATTTTCACTCAGTTTTCCGGATGATCTCTTCTGTACTACTGTTTCCCCAACAATCCCTTGCAATTCAATCACACACTTACACTAGGGAAAGTTACTCATCACCTTAGTTTTACATGTCTGCCTCTTTTTTCTATGGGAAAGTTGGGCTTCGAGCTGAGAATGTTGCTAGTGAAGAAAAGTCACGTTGGATGAGCATTCAAAGAAATCCAATTTTTCAGGGCAAGTCGTTGTAATTATATGTTGACATCGAATCATTGGTCTTTACGCTATATTTATTCTTTAGAGATTGTGAAGCTGATACGTACCTTGATTGATTGTCACTGTAACATATTTTTCACATTCCAATTTCTAATTTACTATTATTTTGTATCTATATAAACAATTTTTCTGGCTTCATTAGAAAAGCATTTACGTATGACATGTGAGACTTTCCGTCATCTTTTTCTGAAGTTGCTTTTGTACATTATTGTCCAATGACATGTTTTCTCATTCTTTCTGGTCTCCCCCTGCCTCTCCAGATGCCAATAAGAGAAGCCTGTCACGTTGCAGTGCAAAAAAACCATCCTAGTAAACATAGGCTTTGGAAGCATGTACAAGCTCGACAGGATTCCAGCGTACAAGGCCAAAAACCGGTTCTTCAAATAGTATGTATTATCTTCTGCGAAGTCCCTCTTTGCACAACACACTTCACAGGAACTTTCTTTTTTTTCTTGTTCATCATTGCTTTTGCAATTTTATATCTTGTTTTTAATTTCCCTATTATGAGAAAGATGGCTCGGGTATTTTCTGAAAGAAGTGTCTGATATAATGTACTTACTATCTTGGTAATCTTGTGGGTGAGAAGAACGCAAGAGCTTTCAGAAACATATGAATGAAATTCACATTTTTTGAGGTTTACTTTCTTCGTAATTGTATGTTATCCAAATCAGGTATCTTATGGGTCTGAATTGAGCAATCGTGCTCCAACCTTCGATATGAATCTATCTGATTTCATGGATGGAGGGAAGCCAATTTCGTATGAGAATGCAAGAAAATACTTTGGCAAAGATCCAGCACAGAAGTGGGCAGCATATGCTGCAGGGACAATCTTGGTTTTAATGAGAGAGTTGGGTGTACGATTTGAAGACAGTATCAGTATGCTGGTATCTCTCTATCTTTTATGTTTGCAGCCAGATATTTAAGTGCAAATATGAAGGTCTCAAGTTTTACTTTTTCCTGGATGACAAACTTTACTACTTTAGCAATCGTCATTTTATGAACAATACCTAGTTAAAGCGTTTTGATTGTGCGAGTTTTAAATCATATGTGAATTCATCAGTGCATCTTCACCAAAACTCTGTTCGATGGTCATAATGTTGCATGTTATAAAGTTTCAAATCAATTTTCATTAAGATCTAGGTCTATGGAATGAACTTTTCTTTCAGGAACATTTTTTGTAGTTGAGGTATAAAAAAAATGCAGAGTACTTAATAATCTCTTGCATTCACTATTCGTCTTCATGCTTAAAGGGCTTTCGTAATTGCTTTTCAAAATTGGCTAACTTTCATCTTGAGCATGTGAAACTGTGGTAATTCTCGTAGTTTCACTGGATCATTGCTTCTTTAGCCATGTGTATCTTGACGATCCACAATTTTCACGCATGGACTCTAAACATTGCAAACGCAACAGGTTTCCTCAGCAGTGCCAGAAGGTAAAGGTGTATCTTCATCTGCCTCGGTGGAAGTTGCCTCATTATCTGCTATAGCTGCAGCTCATGGTAAGTTAACTAGGCATGTCAGTATCAAATACAAAGTGTTTTTTTCTCTTTATTTCTTTCTTTTTGCGGTTTAGTGCCTGGCCATGGGTTTCAATAAGCAATGCTCTAGTAAAACTGCTTTTGGATTAGGAGTATTAGGTGTAAGTTCCTGTCGCAGCGTAGTAGACGTGTTTCTGCCAAGTAATAGCATTTAACCCAATCTAGTCTTCTTACCTAATGGAAGAGATCGAATGCTCTTCGAGCTCTTAACCTCTGACTCTCATGTTACTTTTTAATTAGTCCCTGTGCACGCTAGGCAGATCCTTATCATTGGTTGATGATGTTACTCCACAATTTTATTTCGACTGGATTTCTTTAGACTTAATAAATTAACTGTTTCCATATTTGTTGCATGCTAGTGATGCCCAACATTTTAATTAACTGGGTTTGATTTTACTGGCATATTTTCTCGACTAATTGACATCACTCAAGTTATTGAGCTTCTTTGATTAGAGAAATCAATTGAACGAATATCATTGATGTCCTACAGGATTGAGTATCGGTTCAAGAGATGTAGCTCTACTTTGCCAAAAGGTATGAATCCAATGATTTAATCTTTACCAAAATCTTCAACTCTACAATGTACCTAACCTCTCAGTTCAATGCACGTACTAGGTGGAGAATTGCATTGTGGGAGCTCCATGTGGTGTTATGGACCAGATGACTTCAGCATGTGGAGAAGCCAACAAACTACTAGCAATGGTGTGCCAGGTACATATAATCATTTCAGCGCTGCTTGCATAATGTAGCTTCCCACTTCAGTGAGATCATAAAAGTTTGCTTGTTATCTCAGCCAGCTGAGGTACTTGGACTTGTTGAGATACCAAGCCATATTCGATTTTGGGGCCTCGATTCAGGAATACGCCACAGGTATCATTTGAATTTTCTCAACTGTACAACGGGGAATGTACTTTAGTGTTTGCTTGCATAAGAATTTTGGCCATAAGTGGTGAGCTCGGATTTTTTTAGCAAAGCAAAAATTTGTCTAGTTGCTAATTTTACAAATTATTCATTCATCATGCTTGTTTTACCATGGCATCCAATTGAATTCTATCCATTAAGTTGAAGTGAATCAAACGCACTAAGATTTAAGACCTGTGTAAAAAGCTTACTCGCCCTGTTGGAACTTCTAAAAAATTACTAACATAAGAGTTGATCCCGGGCTGTGAGTTATGACTGATTTGCATCTTTATAAAACCCAATAAAGTTTTTCAGTTTCATGCAAATAACTCGAAGCATCCATGTACTGCAGCACATTCTTTTTATAATTAACATGATCGCATAAGATTGACGTTAAACTAAAATTTTAATGCTACATTGTTTCTTTGGCAGTGTTGGCGGTGCAGACTATGGTTCTGTAAGGATAGGAGCGTTTATGGGTAGAGAGATCATCAAGTCTACAGCATCTTCTATGTTACCAGTGTCATCTTCAGTCATCAATGGTGTAAATAATTATGATTCTGAGGGTAATAGTGTCGAGTTGCTTCAAACTGAATCTTCATTGGACTACTTGTGTAACCTTCCACCTCACAGGTAATCGATGATCCACTTATCCTTTTCCCTTGAACTAGAATGTTGGACCCGTGACAAGCTCCTTACTTACATCTCTTCTGGAAATGAACTCTAATTCTAATCCACCTCAATTATGCGATAGCCATTTTATAAAACGTGACGAAAGATAATTTCTCTTCTTGATAGGCAACTGTTATTATAGACCAAAATAGAAGAGCAAAACAGCTGGAGGCTCTCCATCCAAAACTAGAAGAGCTTTCTAATTGTTAATGATCGTACAAATGTAGTAGTGTAGTAGCAAAAGAATTTTTTTCTCTCTCTTTCTTTATGATATTATGGACCAGAGTAGGAGAGTAAAACAGCCTAATGGACGGGACAAAGAGAACCTTTGTTCAAAATTAGAAGAGCCTTCAATTGGTAATAATTATAAAAAGGTTGTAATGTAGTTACAACAGGAGAGATTCATGTGGTTACAGCACTATCCAAAAGTAGTATCCTGTACCTACTTTATTAACAATTTGATTTTCAAATGTTTTTCTATTCTCTCCTTGCATGTAATCAATCATATTTAACATGTATATGATGTGCCTTCTAACAAGTCTTCTATCTATTTCAGGTATGAAGCTATTTATGCTAAGTTACTTCCTGAATCCATTACTGGGGAGGCTTTTGTGGAGAAATTTGTTAATCACAATGATCCAGTCACAGTGATTGATGAGAAGCGTACCTATGCAGTTAGAGCTTCTGCAAGACACCCTATATATGAGAACTTTCGTGTCAAGGTCTGGAATTATAATTTTTAGCTTCAGTTGCTTTGCAATATCGACTCCTAAAGAAATAACTACTTAACCCCATCTCACTTCTATGTGACTAGGCCTTCAAAGCTTTGCTTACTTCCGCAACTTCTGATGACCAACTTACATCCCTTGGAGAGTTGTTATATCAGGTTTGTTTAAGTGTCTAATTGGTAAAACTAAATTAGCATGACCATTTTGGAAGGGAAAAAAAACCGATCAATTAAAAGCATTTAATAATAGTCTAGGAAAATATTCAGAGGGTATTTTGGACAAAAAGTTAGTTTTTATAATTAAGTTATAATAGTTTGTGTTTCAGTAAATTATTTTAATTTGAGTTATAATAGTATGTATTTTAAATGTTAACTATTTTAGTTTGTAAAGGAATTAGTAAATAGGTAGGAAAGAATAAAAAAAATATGACTGGTTTGATTTGGGTATGAATAAACAAAACAAAAGTTAGTAAAAGTGGATGTTTTTGTGTGAGACAGTGCCATTACAGTTATAGTGAGTGTGGGCTAGGGGCAGATGGGACCGATAGGCTTGTAGAGTTGGTACAACAGGCCCAGCACTCTAAGTCTTGTAAATCTGAAGATGGGACCTTATATGGAGCAAAGATTACTGGTGGCGGTTGCGGCGGAACTGTTTGTGCCATTGGCAAAAACAGCTTACGCACCACCCAGCAGATCATTGAGGTAACTATTTCTCTTCTTCCTGTTGTTGTTATTATTATTATTATTTCTTTTTCTAATTTCCCATCCCCTCAATGCTTGATCACACTTTTTTCTTTCTTTCATGGGTTCTACTACGCGTAGAAGCTCGATCTTCTACCTTTTAGGTTAAAGTTATATAAAGTTAAACGAAATACAGTTTAGTTGATTACAACACATTTCTAAATCTTTGACTATAAAGTCAAATCTCACTTCACACGTTGACTATGTGAGAACAGAGAGGGATGCTTTACCGGTTGAGTTATACCCTATTAAAAATTTTGCTTTTTATCACTTTTTCTTGAAAAAAAAATTGAAAATTTTTAAATATATGTTTACTTTTAAAGGAAATCAAAATAGTGTTTTGAAGTGATTTTCTGTTTACAACTAACCTGTATCATATTATGTTTTTTAAATTATACACAATATTACTTTATTTATATAAGTATAATTTTTTCAAACTTAAACATGTGATGTTAGTAGAGAGCGAGGGGCTTTTAAAAAACATTGAATCTGTTTTAGAATATTTATTTTTTACTTTTCCAAACAATATAAATTTTTTTCCATATTTTAATCGAAAATCGAATAGATTGTCAAACATGTTTTAAAAAAACATATGAATTTATCTTATTCTCTATTCCCTCGTTCTCAAATTTTTATAAACTATTTAAAAAATAATTAATGTTTTATTTAGGAAATCTTTTATGAATTGCAAAATGAAATTGAAACTTGCTATATATTTGTAAATAATTTCAATTTAATTTGAGAATAAAGTGCATTAAAAAATTTTCTTGCTTAATAAATGTTCTTTTATAAACGCCGTTCTACAGATTGACTTTTCTTTTTGATAAAAATTTCTAGTTTTTCTATGTATATATAAAAGCACGTGTATTGTGTTTTTTTCGTTTATTTCTTCCAACAACTGATTTGAAAACTAAAACACATTTAAATCACCCTAAAAATATGTTTAGCCATTGTAAATTTAAAAATAAAAAAAACAGTTATCTAGTAAACTTCTTTAAACATTATACAATTTTCAACTATGAGAAAAAAAAGAACCATTTACGTTAGAAAAAAGAATAAAATTGATAATTGTTTTTTCAGCAACGTGGCAGAGGCTGAACAACGTTTTGATGTTTCTGTGTTGACAACTATATAGATTAGATAAATGTATCTTATTTTAAATGCAATGGAGAGTGCTGCCAAGTGGTGTTTGTATATTTAGCCTCAACTCAATAAGTAATTAAGTGAATATATAGATTGTTATATTACAAGTTATAGGATGTTTAATGAATCCTTAAAAATTGACTTTTACCTTATGGTATGGATTATTGGTTGATTCCCCAGATTCAACAAAGGTACAAAGATGCAACGGGTTACTCGCCCTTTATTTTTGAAGGTTCTTCTCCTGGCGCAGGAAAATTTGGGCATTTGAGAGTAAGAAGACGCGGCTCTCCCAAATTAAATTAATCTATTTCTAGTAAAATTGTCATAATTCTGCGCAACTATTTTATGTTCATTTTCGCAATAATGTTTCTGTGAGTAAGTTTGGGTTTTTTTTTATTTTATTTTATTTGTATAATTTTTCAGTCGGTTAAATCGCCACCTGTATCAAGAGGCTTAAATCCATACTGCAGCTTCGTCTGCTAAAATCTGACCAACTTATTTAACTACTTCAGCTTTTAAAAATCTTATAAACTACTTGAATTTCAAATATGGTTTGAGGCAAGATGGTTTATAGGCTCTTAAATGTTGTAATTTGAAGGGTGTAAACATTTGATAAGTTGTTTTTTTTTTCTTTTCATATTGTTAAAAGTAAATGGAAAGATTGAATTCTTGAAAATGAAATTTATATCTATCCTCTCAAATTTCTTACAATAATTTTCATTAATAAGTAAAAATTTTGACTTCTAACTTAAATTCTAAAAACGAGAATATTTATTTTAAAAAATTCTTTGGTAACTATTTTTTTTCTTAAGATAAAGCATATTTCTTTATTATGTATTATAATGATTTGCATCTATTTTAAGTACTATCGGTAAACTGTAAATAACAAAGAAATAAGTTGAAAATTGAAATACTATTTAGAATTTTTTTACAAAACAAAAAACAAAATATTAACCTCCACAATTATTTTATTTTAAAAAAATTTAAAAACTTGAATAAGTTTAAAAATATGATTGAAGTTGAGCGCAAGACATGTGCAAATGTTGTTATTTAAAACTATCTAGGAAAATTCATTTAAAAAAAATACTTCAACTTAACTTTATAACACCATTTGATTTTTGGTTGGGTTGTTTTCTCACAATTTGTTTGTCCATAGTTTTTATTTTTTCTAGTAAAAAACTTGAATTGTCAACGAAATTTTAAAAACAAAAGCTTAAAACATTTTGGCCTAATTCGATAATCAATTGGTTTTTATTTGAAAACTACGTTTTAGGAGAATTTTCAAAATTTAAGTGCACTTAAAACTATATAAAACATAGTTTTTAAAAAAAACTTATTTGCTTTTCAAATTTGACGAAAAACTCAAATATTTACAAAGAAAATCAAAACAAAAATAAACAAATTGAGAAAATAGTACAGTTGCAACCAAATAGCTACCAAATAAGGTTTTCCATTTCTAAAAATTGAACTTCCAAACACTACTTTTATTTGCAAAACCTAAACCAAATTTTAAAAGATAAAAAAAAAACAATATAAATTCAAATTATGATTTTATTTTGAAATTTAGCTTAGAATTTAATTTAATTTTCAATAATGTGAAAGGGTTGTTTACTAACCTTAACCTAACAACGCTTTTTCTTACTTCGTAGTGGGTTCAATGTCAACAAATATTTTTTTTAGAGATAGGTGCAAATATAGCAATTAGCTACGTAACAACATTTTTAAAAAATTACAAATATAACCAAATCTGTAGTGGTTTATCGTTGATTGATAACAAGTCTATCAATGAAAGAAGTGTATCGCTAATGACCTTTACTATATTTGTAATTTTTAAAAAATGTTGTTATTCACTTCATTAATCCCTACCATTATTTACCCATTGCAACAAACCTTTGGCCGAGGACTTTCTAAACCAGCCCACTTAAAACTTCAAGCCATTTAAAAGATAAAAAAGACTTTAATACGAAACAATTTTGTCAAAATAAAAGCTCGAACAGCAAAAGCTTTTATTTTAAATGAAAGTAAAAATTGATTGAATGAGGTATGAAACTACGAAGGGCAAATATAAGGATTATAAATTAGTAGAAAACGAGTTTGGAAATATAACTACCTGTAGATTGGAGAGCTAGTTCTTAGCATCGCTATCCTTCTCCATCAGAGACCAAACATTTTTATGGTCCCGACTGCTGCTCATACTCTTCCATAAATTCATTGACCATCTCAATGTATGCTTCCAGATGATCTCGCTTCCACTCCTTCCAATTGTCAGCAGATAAAATTTAAATTAAAAATAGAATTACATACTGTGTTCTAATATATATATATATAAAACCACGTCAAGATTTTCACATAGCATTGCCAAAAGTTTCCTGGGGTCCCATTCAATAACCATTTTGTTTTGTTGTTTTTTTAAATCAAGTCTATAAATACAATTTTCACATCCAAATTTTTTTTTTTTTTTGTTGTTATAGACTTTCTACCGACGGTTTAAGAAACCAAGCCAAAATTTGAAAACTAAAAAAATTAACTTCTAAAAAGTTGTTTTTGTTTTTGAAATTTAGTTAAGACTCGATCATTGTAAGAGATGGGGAGCAAATAAGCCTAATTTTCAAAACCAAAAAGCAAAAACGAAATGATTATCAAATGGACCCTCAATTATTGCAATGAAATAAAAACTGTTTATTTGTGGACTAACCAAAATCTACAAGGAAATTAAAATCAAATTTAACAAGTCTCGATCCATAAAAAGTTGCAAATTTAACGAGTTTGCATTATTCATGATGCAAAGTTGCAAACATAAGGTTAACTTAATCTAAATTAGAAGCATCTATCATAATCTAGCTCATAGGATGAAACTTGATTAATTGAACTTGATTAAATTATTGTTAAACTCTGTGCAGTTGAGTATGTTGTAAACTCAAAAACAAAAAGTTTCTTTCTCCGTAAGTGTGATGCATAAACATTATATCATGATGCACGAGTGGAGAAAGAAAGGTGATTAGCCCCCGAATTACTAGAGTGTATGTATGTAAGTGCGCAAAGAGAGGGCGGATACGTGTGTGGGTAATTTGTAGATTGTGTGAGGCCCAAAGGAATATTGTTAGTTACGGAGGCCTCGGGGGAGTGTGGTATGCATACCGTTCACGTTTGTGGGGGAGGAGTTATCTTTTTGCTAAATTACTGTAATTGCTCTCTTTAAAAGATTTTGGAGAGGAAGGAGAGCTCTTGCTCCATCTACTTTTTGATAAATAAATTGAGGCCAAGGTGCTAGAGATGGGCAAGAAGCAAGGCTCGGTTCAATGAGGTCCGTGGTAGATAGGCGTCAATGGAGGGGAAGGTAGATAACCTTTAAGAACGGTCTACAATGTAGTCTATGTACAACGAGGGTGGAACGAATTCATCGGAGACGACGGTGACCGATAAAGGACAGGGGATCGGTTCAGTCTCAGTGGAAGCAAAAAGATAACCCCTCCTCCACATACCCGAATGGTATGCATACCACAGCCCCTAACTAACAATATTCCTTATGTACATAAACTCTAGTAATTTGGGACCTATCAAAAGGATAGTGTTTTTACCTCAAAATCCCAATCTCCACACAAGTTTGGATCCTTTTCGTTCCCCCAAACATAAGCATAAACTAATAGCTTCTCCAAACTATCCTGCAAAAAATCATTGACAGAAAAATAAACAATCTAAAAGCAGAGGAAAAAAGGCCAATATACATTACCATAAATAACTAAGACCTCATTTGGTAACGATTTTGTTTTTTATTTTTGAAATTTATTTTGTTTTCTCTAATTTTTCAATTATTGTTTTCACATTTGTTAAAGAAACACAAAATTCCTAGTCAAATTCCAATAACAAAAACAAGTTTTTTATTTTTTATTTTTAGTTTTCAAAGCTTGACTAAATTTTTTAGCATGTGAGTAGAAAATGTTAATAAATTATTTTTTTTTTTTTAAAAAAAGGTTATCAAACATGGTACAAGTGATAAAAACTCCTCAAAGGAAATACTGCAAGTGCAGTAGAATAGCTATATGAAGTTGATGTTTATTAAGTTTTTCAATTCCAAATAATTTACCGAAGGGTAGTAGTGGTGAATAACTACTGATATGTATGTATAACAAGTATTTTTTATAGAAATATGTATTTTGTAACAGGTTGAAAAAATGAATACCAGAAGTTAGTATTTTATAGTAGGTCTGTACTTGATTGTAAAGGTACGAAATGCTTGACAATAATACACGGTGGAGCACCAAGATAAGTCAAATACTTTACCATTAAAGAGACCTCAACTCTTATCCTCTTGTATTCAACATCTTCATATGCGTCTAAGATATCCATTTCACAGTCTTTGATGCCTGAAAGAATCTGCAGTGTAAGGGATAGCTCAACATGAAAACATAAAACGACGTGGGCAAATATTCAGGTGCGTTACTAGTCGTCCATTTCACAGACCTTGCCAGACACTTTCTTGCTTGCAACAGGTATGATCGCTGGATAAAGTCGTCCTTTAATGCTCAATCTTTGGCTGCAAAAGCTCAAGCAAAATACAAATTTCAATCATGAACTCGGAAATACAAGCAAGCAATAGAAAAAATTTCTTAACCTTCCTGGACAAAATGCTAACCGTATAAACTAAGAATCAAAACCTTGAAATTGGAACAAGCAAACAGATCCTATGCAATTGTGTTTGAAATAGTTATTTGGAGATCCTCATCGGTAAATTTCTATAGAGAAGAATTAAACAGAGAGAACATAAATTCAAGTAAATCATAAGATGGATGTAATGAATCAAATTCTTCTCTAGGAAACTTACATGAATTGGACTACCATTAATTCACACATCTATCTCCAAATTTGTCCAAAGAAAATAACCGAAATGATATGCAAATCATACATAGTGAAAGTGTAGAAGAATATTTCTAATATAATCCTGTAGAATAATATTTCGAATGTAATCCTTCTTATTGTAATGCTAACATTAACTGAAAAACAAAACCTAGAAAATCACAAGTACAGAATTCGTTAGGAATATTTGATAGAAGATCAACATCCACAGACCACAGACTTTGTGATGATAGAACTAAACAAAGAAACAGCATCAATTCAAACCAAAAAATATATAATAGCGCGAATTTATCAAAAGAGATGAAAATAACAGTGACAATTTGGAAATCAAAGAGGATTAGAACTATATTTATGTAATCCTTCCGCGTCATGATGCAAAAATCAACCAAGAAAGGGAACCGAGAAAATCACTAGAAGCATAACAGTTTGCTTACGATACTTGATAGAAGATAAACATCCACAAACTTCTACAGAGACAAATCAAACAAGGAAACAGCATCAATCCGAGTAAGATTAATTAGACCGAGTCAAATTCTCCTTCAGGAAATCAGCACGAATTAGCATCATCAATGCGACTTTAGCCTCGAATTGATTGAAAAAGAAGAAAATAACAGCACGATATGCAAACCAAAGAGCCGAGAGTAGAAGAGTATTTGTCATCATAATCCTTTCTCGCCATAACGCTAATGTTAAACTAAGCAACAAAACCTAGATAATCCAAAACAAGCATGAAAGTTCGGAAACAATACAAAATAGAAAATCAACATCCACGTACTTACCTAAATACAAATTAAACAAAGAAACAGCACAAATCCAAGTAAACCAAGAGATTAGTAGAGTAAATTAGAATCAGAATAACGAGCAGGAATTAGGCTACGATCGATGAGAATTTTACTTCGAGTTCAACAAAATAGAAGAAGCTACAAAATAGAAGAAGCTAAGAATGCGGATATGAGAAATAAAGAGGTTAAGAGCAGGAGATGACAATACGTACTAGCCATTGAGGACGGCATCAGAAGTCTGAGGAGTACGCTTCAAGAGGATACGAAGAACTTCTTCAGCCATGAGAGAGCCATAGACGAAGACTGTGTTAAGATTCTGCTGCGGATGAAGAGGCGCGAGAGCAGCCAGAGATGCTGAATCCATTTCCCACTCAAATTGCTTATAATTCTACAAGAAACCAACTGAACCCACTATTTATATATAGCCACGGATTTTATTTGTTATTATTATTATTATTATTATTTCAAGTTGTGTCTATGTTATTCATGCTAAGCCTATTTTTGGTTTTGAACTTCCAATTTGTGTCTGTGAATTTGTCAATTTTATATATTAATTATTTTATTTCCTATTTTTGGTTTTGAACTTCCAATTTGTGTCTATGAATTTGTCAATTTTACATATTAATTATTTTATTTTTAAAATTTAGTAACCTACTAAACAATTAACGGCTAAGGGTGTGTTTGACAGTGATTTTGGCATAGTTCATAGCAAAATCAATTTTTCACTAGCCAAAATCACTTTTGTACAAAAATATAGTATTTTGCAACTTAAAAAAAGTGATTCTAGAAAAATAATAAATCACTCAAAATTAATTTTTGAAGTATTAGTTTACTAGTGATTCTTGAAAAATGATTACCCGAAAATCACCACTTAATTTTATATAGTTTTTTATATACCAAAAACACCATTTTTTTAATAAGAAAACTTTTAAACATATGAAAATCACTTTTAAGAGTTTGTTACCAAACATAAATTTAATTGTTTACAAATCAATTTTACAAAATTAATTGTACCTAAATCTTTTTTTCTAAAATCACTACTTAAACTATCACTTCCAAACACATCCTAAATCTCTTATTTGAGGATTCTAGAGATGCATTACAGGAACGTCTAATTCTTTTGTTGCCTCAAGGCTGACTATAGTTGTTTTTTTTTTAAACAAGATTCTAGAGATGCACTTTACATGTGCAATGTTTTATTTCAAATTTCATTATTTGCTTATATCTTTAGATTGATAGTTTTTATAAAGGTTTATTGTTGTTTTTTCTCTCTTATTTTTATTTTAGATGTAAATTAATTTTATAGTTATATGAATACTAAACTACAAGTTCTGCCTCTAAAATTTTAAAACTTTGTTTAATAAATCTAATATTTTTTATTGTCCATAAATCTCTCACAAGTATCTAACATATTCATAAACTTCCAATCTTGTATCAAAATTTAATTAAGAATGAAAAGTACATCGACTATTGTTGAATGAGAAATTTCGGCCAATTAAATGTTGCCGAGTCATCACAGTTATAATTTGAATTGGTTCGGGTAATTAAAATTTTTACCCAATTCGATTCAAGCCCATGATAAAAACTTGAGCCAAAAAGGGTAATGGAGCTAGTTCAAGCCCAATAAACAAAACAGGCTTAAGTCCAATAAACAAAGTAGACTTAAGTCCAAGTCCAAGCCCAATAAATAGGATTGGCCCAAGCCCAAGTCCAAAGACAAATGGGCCCAAGCCCACATAAATCCCATGAAAATTCTCTATAAATAGAGACATTGACTTTTGGGGAGAAGAAAAAAGTGTTGAAGCTCTGAAGAATTGAAGACTCAACCTCTGAAGTGAAGACTAACTTCAACTTCTGAAGCTCTCTCCAAATGTGAAAGTTCATATCACCTCGGGATTACCACCTTCTGAAAATTGAAGACTTGGAAGATTAAAACCTTCCTTGAATTC
>JBBPDJ010000017.1:2515035-2565057 GCA_037974625.1 Cucumis cinereus
GAGAGAAAGCATCAAAGGAGAAAATATTAGAGATTGTACTCACAATATTGAAATCAAATACAAAATTCGAATTCCACAAATTAAATTTCCTCGAAATCTCGTGTTAACAACTATTTTTCCAAAAAAAAAAAATATACACTGAGACATGTTGGGTATTAAACACAAAATTAAATCGAAGGTTTTAGGTTAGTTTGCAAGTTTGAATTGGTTTGGACGGGGTTTTTTCCTAACCAATCCACAGCGAAAAATGGGCCAATTTTCTAAACTCAACGCGATCAAATGGCCATATTCGTTGAGTTCAGTAAAATTGGACCTTTTTGTGTTTAGGTCCCTGTAAACAAGCCATCGGTACCAAAAAATAAATTTGGAGGATTCTTATTTGTTTTAGTTTCCATACTAGGGTTGATTGTTTTGAAGAATTATTGAGCCATTTGTCTTGCGTGTTTGTCGTAAACCATAAATGTCAATCTTTGGAATTGTGGAATTGTGATGGTGTTGTAGACCTTGAATGTTTTTTTAGATCTTGCTGAATGATTCTACAACAAATTAAGTAGGGATTCTCAGATTTAGGAGAGCCTATGTTCATCAAATGAAGCGGTTTTCATTTGAAAGTGGAAAGATAAAAAACTTGGTGAAAAGGAGTCTCACAATTAGGACAGCTTAAGCGATCATTCATCAATATTCTTACACTTAGGAGAGCCGAAATACGTTGAAGGTGAGGGAATTTCTTCTAAAGCAAATCAACCCCTAAAATGATGTACCCATAATTTCACTAATTCAATTCTACATAAAATCTCATTGATTCAAAATCATTCTATAAAATGATTACGTGTGTAATTAAGAAGCCATCTGATGTGTAATCTACGCAACATACTTCAACAAGTGACAATATTCCCTCTTTCTCCTAACCACGTTTGGTTCATTCAAATAAACAATAGAACAAGATTATAATGTCCAAAGTTCAAGATCGTGAAACAGACAGTACTACTACTACTAGATGACATAAACACGGCAACGATTTGCAAAGACAACTCCTAGAAGTAAGGTCAAAGACTAATGGATCTAAGCGTGGTAGTAACCGTTATTAACCTGTCACTGGAAGCCTCTGGTTTGCTTTGTTTGTGATATTTTGCAGTTAAGAGTCTGTGGCTATGGCTTCTGGAAGCGGTTGCAGTTCTAAGGACGGTATGTGTGACTTGAGTACTATGTGGGGCGCTGCTCCAAGCAGTTTGTTCTCCCTTGAGATTCCATTCTCGAGGAGGTCGAGGACTTTTCTGACCTCGTTAGCGAGCTCGATCACCATTTCCTCCTCGTGACCTATGGCCATAGACAACAAATGTTTATATACACAAAAGTTACCAAACCAAAGACGTGTTGCTACAAAGAGCTTGGTACCATTAGGGCGATGGGAAGCTCACCTATGTTAAATAATGCCTTTTCTAACATGAAAATATAATCTTTATTGTTTCCACAAGGCCCAACAGCAGTTGCAATTTGTCTGTTAAATGGGAATGAAGAATAATGAGGAACTAAGGCTAGCACCAAAAAGAATGTTTGGGATGAAATGAAATGACTTTTGAAGTGCATAAAACTACCTTTTTTTTTCTTTTGCTGTACTTAAAAACATCTATTAAAGAACTTAAAAACATTCCAAAAAAACTCTTAAAATACCTAGCCATATCCTCTAATGGAGCAGGGCCCAAGTAGTATTTGTTCACTTCTTTGTCCGGAGTGGACGTGAAACTGCACATAGGAAATAAATCAGTAGCAAAGTCTAAGCGAAGTGCATATCGAAGTTAAAACTTTACATCACTTACATATATTTTTACTCAAATTGCACTAGACAAATGAAAAGGCACAAACACAGCAAAATATACATGCAAGTAAAGCAAATACTGACACTTACACAATTACTCCTGTAAGCGCAGGTTCAATAGAGTTCTCTTCCTGAATAAAGAGAAGCAGTAGAACAATGAATGTGTCAGAACTTGAAAGATCAGTTAGAATAAACGATGGAGAATGCTATGCATAGAATTAAAATGTAGAACCTCCTTCAAATTGGCAATATTGTCAACATTGACTGAGGATAGCACTAAAACCGATTCATAATCTCACCTTGTAAAAGTTAACAAGTGTCTTTTGATCATATTCACATTCTCTATGCTCCAAATACTGCGAATGAGAAAAACAGAGAAAAAATTATCATAACTCCCTAACAATTTGGGAAAAAAGTACCAACAGGAAAATTTCAGTCACAAATTTCCTATGTAAGACTAAAAAGACAAGGACAAGGGAAAGAATGATAAGGAAGAAAATCGCACCAGGGGGAATAGAGAAAACTAGCTAACATTATGACATGTTTGACAGTGATTGTATTTAAAAAAAAAAAAAAACTCACTTTTGTCGTATTCAAATTCACTTTCAAACATATCTTTAGTCATTCAAGATCAACTTAATATTTGGTTTTATATTTTTAAACATGATTTCTATACAACCGAAGTTATTTCAATTCCTAAAGATATGCTTAAGAGTGATTTTGTGATGAAAGTGATCTAACAATTTCGAAATCAGTTCCAAACAAGTCCTTCTTACCATGTTAATTAACGACCAAGGGTGAAGTTCATAGAGAAGACTCTTGCAAGACACACATGTAACATGAACATTTAAATTTAAAATAAAAAAAATTCAAAAAGACATTAAATTACCTCCATTGCAGCTCTTTCCCTTTCAGGAGTCCCCCGCAAACAGTAAGCTGCTCCCCACTGACAAAAAGTTTCAGAATAAAGATGAGTAGCAAGAAGAGAAAAGAAATAGAAAAATTAAAACTAGCAAACTCAATATGACTCAATATCCATTGAGAACATATCAAACTTATGTATATCAGTAGTTAATCTTACACAAATAGCTCCTTCTTCCTGTTCCAAAGTAAGAGTCCTAGCAGGATTTTCTGGAGTACCTCTGTGATCAATGCATGCTGGTCCAAAAAAGAGAAAAAAAACTTATGAAAAAACAAATAAAACTGAATGAATAACTATTGACTATAGGAAATTACATCCACAACATTCTCTTGCTGCAAATATGAAACTTACCAAGGTCGAAAACACGCTTATAATCTTTGATATAGCCTATAATTTTCTCATCAAATTCAAATCCTGGATTCCACACCAATGAGCCATACCCAAATACCCAGAACACCATGATTCTAAAACTCCTGGAAAAAGGAAAAATATAACCATCAAGATCAATGATAATGAGATGCAACGGCAATCCCAAAATTTTTCTCTGTGCTAAGATAATCCCATTCGTAGGATGAGATGATTTCACGTTATCTCCAAATCAGAAATCAAAATGCATAGTGAACGAGCATGAAGAAAAGAGTAATTACTAGTAAAAAAAATAAAAATAATACAGGACAATATTTCTGAAATTGCCATGAATGGTCTATAATTAGTCCAATAACGCACTCGTTTTTAATTCCTAAACTTAAAATAGAAAATTAAAATACGTTTGAGGATGATACAATCAAACCCGCATTGCATCACAAATGAATCAAGTAACACCAAAAAATTGAACCCGAAAATCCCCGATCAAACAACAAACGACATGGTAAAAATAAACGAGATAATTTGTCAAAGAAAATAACGTGGTATATATAGATGAAGAGATTTAAATTCTTACGCAAAGATCCGAAAATTTTTCCCGGAAAACGAGAGAGATTTTTTTTCTTTTTCTTCTTCTTTTTCGTCTGATCTAATGAACAATGCGAAGCACAAAGGAAGAGAAAATGAAGGAAAAATCAAAGAACAGAGAGAAATGGGGAGGAATTTAGGGTTTTAGCTTCGAAATTTGAGAGTGGTTGAGCTCTGTTTCTTCCTCCCTCTTGGTTTCTCTATCTCTTCTCTCACTTCCAGAGAAATGGTAATTTTTCTCTCTTTTTGTGGAGACGAAGAAAATGAATGAACGTTGTGCAATATTTTTTGTAGTACTCACGAAGATGATGATGAAGCGAAGAAACTACAAACTTAGCCAACGGAGTTGGGAGTTGGGACCACATGTGTGCCACGTCACCAGCTGAAGTCCGTACGACAGGCGCGAACGACGACGTATAGATTATATTATCCGTTTCCGCCCGCGTATGACTTGTTTATTAATTAGTACCGTGTATGACGGATTCTGTCAAGATGCTTTATTTCTTATATTTTAATTTGGTTGTATTACATATTTGGCGCTCTATTTTTTTTCTTGGAAAATATTTTTTTTAAAAAAAACAATTATTAATTATTAAGATGTAGATCAAACCTCTATCTCTAGAATAAAATGTCATGTTAAAAATATTTTCTTTAATTTTAGGTTTTAGTCTTGTTTTTATTTGATCTTAAATTTTAAACTATTACATATTTAATTTTAAAAATTTGAGTTTGGTTTGGACTTAGTACGTCATTATGTTACAATTTTACCTTTGATTTATATGTTATTAACATTAATTTTTGTTAACTAAATAAAAAATAATGTAATAAAATTTTAAATTTAATTTTAAGATTAATGAAAAATAGTAAAAATTAATTACTTATAATTATTTTAATTCTCTAAAAATAAATAATAGGTATGGAAATTAAAAATGTGAATTGAATATTTATTAAAAAAACGAAGTGAAAATTGAAAGTTTTCGAGCTAGAAATTAAATGAAAAATAGACTCAAAACCTAATGTAAAATATTTATTGATTTAAACATCAAAAAAATATTTAATTGAGTCGTCAACCATCACGTACTTTCTAAAACATAAAATTTAGATTTTGTAGGGTTTTTTAGATGTAAAATGTAATTATATATTGGATGGTTTTTAAATATAGCAAAAAAAAATTGAACTTATTTATAAATTATAGTAAAATTTATCAAATTTTTTATAGTCTATTTAAGTTTTTTTTTATATATTTGTAAATAGTTTTGTTTTTTTTCATAAAAATTTCTTTTTGAATAACACTTAATTTTGTTAAAATTTGAAAGTTTAAATAATAAGGTCTTGTTTGGTAACTAAATTGTTCCTTTTTTAAAAAAAAAAATTATAATTAATATACACTAACTTTATTTTTTTGTTATCAATATTCTACCAATGATTTAAAAAATCAAGCCAAAATTTAAAAACTAAAAAAAATTTGTTTTTGTTTTTTAAATTTGGCTAAAAATTAAATCAGTGTATTAATATACGAGTCACTGTAAAAGAGAGAAAACAAACTTAATTTTAAAAACAAAAAACAGGAAACGAAGAGCATGTTTGGAAACTCATTTCTTTTATGTTTTTTTTAAAATTAAATTTTAAAATACATCTGTGTTTGATAACTAGTTCATATTTTTACTTTTTAAACAATAAACTTGTTTTTAAAATTAAGAATAAAATTAAAAATTAAAAGAACACACACATTTTATTTTTTAAAAACAGAAAACAAAATCAGTTATCAAACAACTATGATTTTTATTTTTAATAAACTAAAATTTGAAAATAAAATTTAAAAAAAAACAAAATAAAACAAAAACACGCAACTAAAATGATTACGAAACGGGTCAAAATAATTACGAATAAGGACATGAGAACCTAAGATTTTAAGATCACAGTAAGATATAGTTGAAAAAAGTGGTTTTGGGGGAAATGGAGGTAGGAAAAGAGAATGTAAATGGACCACCAATACCATAGAGAATGAAAGGAAATAGTGGGTTTGTGAATCTGAAACTTATCCTTTTGTAAATACTCACAATTGGAGATTCCCATTACTTTTTTCCTAACTATTTTTATGCCCATTTCTAGTTTTTAGGCACTTTTTTATTCTTTTATAATTAACTTGGTCGTTCTTAAAAAAAAAAGAGTTGAGTTATTAACCAAATTCGAAAAATAAAAACAATGTTTTTTAAAACTATATGTTATTTTCACCTTCAAAATTTGGTTTTTTTTTAAAAATACTCCTAATGCAGCTGACAAAACTGAAATTTGTAGATTTGATTTTCAAAAACCAAAAAAGTTACTAAACAGAACCCTGGTTTTTTAATTTTCATTTTTATCAAAGAAATATTTGAATGGTCGATTGTTTCTTAAAACTTAGTCTTGTTTTTAAAAATATCAGTAAAATAAGGACAACGTAACATAAAAATTTAGAAGTAAAAAAAAATAGAGTTTATTGTAGGTTTAATTTTAAAAAATAACAAATACAAACCAAGCATTTATATTTAGTTTTATGTTTTTTAAACTTATTCTTGTTTCCTATTTTAGAGAAATATTTGAATCATAGGTCAAATTTCAACAATGCATTTGATATATTTTGTATATTAGGAGTACAATTTGTTGATATTCTTTTTCTTTTTCGGTACATACAGATATCAGTTGAATTATGCAATTTTTGACAATTTGTTAACATTCTTATGTGCATAAGTAAATACAATAATTTCTTATTTTTAGATATCTTATTGTAAGGCACTTTATAATTTCGAGTATTTGTTAACCATCGACTATAGACATCTAACAACACCATAACCTAAACCACTTCTCCACATTATTTTAAATGATAAAACTGCTGAAAATATTTACAAATTTAGTACAATATCTTAATCTACAAATATTTTCTAAACATTTTGGTTCGTCTTCCTATATTTGGAAACAACTATTTTTGCATATTACCTATATTTATTATTGAAAAAAAAAACTTAAGAATTGTATGGGACTCTTAAAATAAAATAACATATCATGTATCAAATTTTGAATTGAGACCAATGAGAACGAGTCACCGATGATTTAAAAAGTGGGTCTCGTGTGATTACGTTCGGTGTTGTTTACTTGTGTTTTGTATGTCATACTGATAAAAGAGTTGTCATCCAAGTTCTTTAAACAAAAGCCACAATATGATTGACGAGCAGAGGACGATCAATCCAGTTGTGTTAAAAAATTACATTAAATTGTTACCGTTGTTATTATAGTTATGATTACGATTACCATTATTATTACTATTTTAGAGAAAAAAACTATGAATTTTGACACATTTACCGTTAACGTTACCATCATGGTTAATCATAATCATAATCATAATCATAATCATAAATCAAATCATAACAGTAAAGACAAATTTAACAAAATTCATAATTTCAAGTTGACCTTATACTAGAAATTTTATTAAATTTTGTGAAAACAAAAGACAAAGGTTGGGTGGGGCAATGAATTGAGCTTGATTCATTGAACCTGGACACTTCAATTCAGTGGGCAAATCGTTGTTATTAATACATTCTTCATTGCCTCACCCGCAATTAAGTCTGTGGCCTCAGTTCAATATTCTCCACAAAAATTGGGTGGAATCAGCTACATGGGCTTTATTATAGGATAAATTATCCTTTGTGACGTGGCATTTTTTAATAAAATATTAATATCTATGTAAGGTGCATTGTACAAATTTGTACGTATCTAAGAAAAAGTTTGACGCGTGATAAATTATAATTAAACAGTTAACTAATATGTGCACAAGTTTTAGTATAGCGTTAATGAATTTAAATTGTTTTTTTGGTAAATTGGTTTTTTCGAATGACACAAAGCTACGTATATAGATAGTACTATTTCCTTCTAAACTTTATTATGTTCATATGAGTCACATATTATCTTATTATGATAACTTAATTAAAAGTTTTTCAAATGAAAGTATATCACAAGTAAAAATTTGTCTGATTTAAGGTGTAATTTAATGTTGTTCAAAGTTCGAAATTCAAATTCGTTCTTGTGGTCGACTCATTGGAAGATTAATTTTGTTGCTCGTGTTTTCACATTTTCATGTTCGTAGTTTTTAGTATTTTTTTATTGTGTGTGGCTTGAGAACCATCTTTTATAAGAAGACTTTATGCTTCGTTTTGATTTTCAATTTTATCGAACTTAATTGTTTCTTTCGTTTGCCGTACTAAAAAAAGGTTTGAAATAAAAATTGATACATCATAAGAGTTTTAAAGTAAAATTTACATCACAGCTAAGATACCTCATATGTTGTATTATGTTCTAAATGTATGGACGAAAATAATGGTTGAAAAATTTAAAAGAATTCCATTGTTTATTTAAGGTACAAATTCCACGTCATTTAGTTTTAAATTAATATTTGACAAAATAAAATTTTATTTAATGGTAATTAACATGACTTTCCTTTTTAGAGGTCGAAAATTTAATGTCTCATCTCCACGTTGTTGTACTAAAATAATAATAATTAAATTCACAACTTCTATGAATTTAAATGGTTCAGGGTTCTTTTTTTAAATTTTAGTTTATGGCCATTTTCATCATACAACCACCGTAATCATTTACAAATACATCATAAATGTTTCTAGGATAGATGTCCACGGTGGATGATTAACAAATATCAGAAGTAGGATGATATTTACTTTGTATCGTGTGTTAAGAATGCACACAAAAGCCCAACAAATTGAAGCCTTATCACATCGATATATCAGATTAATTCATGTTATATTTTTAGTTCTTCGATAACCTCTTCATCTACTCAGTTGATAGAGAATAAAATATGGTGATCTTGACAATATGAGTTTCAATTTGGTATCAATGTTATATGTTTGTAATTTGGTATTAACTATATTATTCGCCTCTAATTAGTATATGTAACTTGTTTGGTTACGCATGTTTTGATGTAAAAGCTAAGAATTCAAAATGTCTGGCGCTAATAGAAATGAAGTCTCTAATTTTAAGGAAACATTGTTAATTTTAATGGATAATTCTAGAAAGATTATATATATGAAATAATAAATAAACATTTTATATTTTCAAAATTAATGACATTTATTTTGTGGTTTAGTTATATTTTTACGAGCCACGTTCATGATATAAATAAAAATGTCAACTTTTCTCTTATGTCTATATCTTAAAAAAATGTTGATCAAAAAATAATACTCAATATATAAGTCTCACAAAATTAGATGTAAGTTAATGCTGGTGTGGATCTATATCTAATCGGCCAATTTAGGGTTCAATAGAAATGGAATGAAGGAATGGATATGAATGACAAAAAGTATATATTCTCGAGCGAAAAACCAATAATAATATAAAAAATTATTTTAAATGACAAAACTTTTAAATATTTATAATTATAGTAAAATATCACAATCTATCTATAATAAATTGAGATAGACTACTAGTTATGTTTATCATTATACAGATAGATATCAATAGTAGTCTATCGTAATCTATAGTAGTCCATTCGTATAAATGGATTTTATTTTTTATATTTAAAAATAGTCTTATTAATAAAAAAAAAATAATTATCGTTGAATGAATGTAAAATGTGTGGTTTTTCTTAATATAGGGACTCGGTGCTTTCCAGAAATCCAACTTGGGAGACAAGTTGGCCATTGTATATCAACAATGAAAACGAATTATGATGGTCCAAACTTTGGGGACCTCCGGCAGCCATTGGCCGAACTTCCGACCGGAGTTCGACGGTGAATTTTTTGCCGAATGAGCTTTCCTTAAACTCATTGATTTTTTTTCTTTTTCTTTTCGACGTTGGAAGGTGAGATCAAACTATTAACCTTTTGAATAAGTTGTTTTTTCAAAAATAATAAAAAAACAAACTATTTACCTAAAATAAAAATAAATTTTTAAGAGACAAATTTATTACATTTGATTTTTTTTTTATTTATAATTTTTCTAAATAATAACAATTAATTGGTGCATTATTGACCAAATTGTATTTAGATTAATGCCTTAATTCCTTTTTATACTTGTAATTGATATTATAATTTTGGTTTGTTTTTTGTTTTTTACCATGATTATCAATGTTATTAAGAATTATCACATCAAATGAGGAATTCACTCCAAAATTTAACTATTTAATTGATTTAAAAAAAAACAAAAACAAAAGAAAGTGATTTGAGAATTATCTTCTTGAGCAAAGTAACCTCAAACAAATTTCTATATATAGATAATTTGGTTTGAGTTATAGTAAGAAAACTTTCTATGATAGAGAATAAAATGACAGTGAGAATAGAGAAGAAAATGAGGGACATAAAATAATCTCTCTGATAATATTATCAGAGGAGAAATAGGTAATACTTAGGTGTATCTCAGACATTATCCATTTTTTTGTATCCCTTATCACCCACTCATATAATAAAATATTAAAATATTATAAAAAAGGAAAAAAATTAAATTTCGCTCATGAGAGTTATGATTAAATAATTTAATTGGATGTACAAGAATAGATGATGCACGAGATGCACTTAAGTATTTTTCATTAAAAAAATAGATAGTGGATGTGAGCCGTGGCAGATTTAGAAAATTTGTTGACGGAGGCTAAAAATAATATGAAAAAAATGTACATAGGCTTGGGAGACAGTTTTAACATTAGATTATCTTCTGATATTGATATTATTCCAACTTGAGGAGGGTTCGAGTCCTCCTGAACCTATACTAAATCTGTCGGTGGATGAGAATATATAAAGGGTGAATCTCAAAGACAACTTGCTAGCATTTGGGGATGGTGGAGGTTGAGAATCCTAGTATTGAAATAACATATTTTATTTATTTATTTGAGAAAAGAACATCTCGCTTGTTTATTAAATTTAGTGGTTAAAATATAATTTTATCATATAATTTTTTTCTTTATTAATTATGCAAAGTATACCGAAATAAGGTAAGACGAAAACCAACGAACCTCTTGATCTTCTAAACTAGACAAAGAAATGATGGAACAAAATTAGTTACAACACATACTTGAGTGTAATCAATAAAATTATGGAAACGATTACACTTAATAGAAGAGTCAGTCAACCATCGACGAATTTAGTATAGGTCCATGGACTCGTTCTCTCAACTTTATGTGCTTTATATATATATATATATATATATATATATATATATATATATTATATTCTAAAAATTAATAGAGTGATAAAATTATCTTTCAATTAAATTTTATTAAACTATGAAGTGTCTGTCAAATAAAATTTCTGAATTCGTCACGATCAACAAACCTTTTTTAATCGTGAAATACTCATTAAAATGTTACTTTGTGAACATTTAAAAAAGGTATATTTGTTTTAAGATAAAAGTGATTCTAAAACTATTTATAATTATATATATAAATTTGGAAGTCGCTAAACTTTAAATGAAAAAGAATTTAAAATTTAAAATCGAGTGCGAAAGTGCGCGTTAGAAACCCGAGGGGAATGGGGCATTTATGGGTTCTTCATTTCCACCGCGAAGCCGAAAATTGGGCATCGAAAGCGAATGGGCAATGCAGAAAAGCTATGGCTTCCACTCCTTCTGAAATTGGTAAAGTGAAACTCAAATAACTGAAAATTCTTCAAGCATTGCATTATCATCCTCATTCATTCCACTTATATTGCAATTTCAATCACTTTCCAACTCTTCACACACTCATTTCTGTTCTACTTCGATTCACTTCTAAATTCGAGGTTATAAGCGTTTAATCTGGTCGATATCATTTGATTCGTCACTTATTGTTGATCGAATCAACGCTGTTTCAGTTTCATCTCATAAATTTATGGTTTATTGTGTTTATACTACAAAATGGCGTTTGATTTACATCGTCTAATGTTGCCTGTATCGTAGATAGACGCATTTGGATTTGAAATAGACGATTGAATTATTTCGAAACTCGAAACGAAGAATATTTGAGTGTGAAATGAAGAAGGAAAACGCTGGCAACCGTGGATCGGGGGGTTCAGGTTCTCGTCGGACGCGTTCTCAGATAGCAGTACCACCGGCTTGGACGGCGGCCGATTGTCTTGTTCTTGTAAATGTGATTGCGGCTGTGGAAGCCGATTGTTTGAAAGCTTTGTCTAGCTATCAGAAATGGAAGATTGTTGCAGAGAACTGCACGTCTTTGGATGTGGTTCGGACTTCGAATCAGTGCAGGAGAAAGTGGGATTGTTTGTTGATTGAACATGATGTTATCAAGCAATGGGAGTTAAAGATGCCGGATGATGATTCTTATTGGTGTTTGGAGAGTGGAAGGAGAAAAGAATTGGGACTTCCTGACAATTTTGATGAGGAGCTGTTCAAAGCAATTGATAATGTCGCATCGATGAGGGCAAATCAGTCGGATACGGAGCCCGATAGCGATCCGGAGGCTGCTATTGAGAACACTGATGAAATTGCAGAGCCGGGTATGGTACTTTACTTCCTACAGTGCTTAGAATTAAAGTTTTCGTATGAATTTGTCCTCTCTAGACTTTCTTTGAATACACTCGGTAATAATCATTCTTTTACTTTTGCCTAGTGGTGAACAAGGGCCATGGAAGTAAAAAGAGTTTAGAGGGAATTAGTTCAAAGTGACTGTGAAAACCTAATTAAGATTTAATATCCTACAACAACCAAATGTAATAGGGTAAATGGTTATCCATGAGAATAGTACAGATATTAGAAAAAAAAACAAACCATTAGCTGTATGTCAGTATGAATCATGAGCATGATGCAAGAAGGAGATTTGATAGCCTGGTTATAAGGCTAAATCTTTTTTCTTTTTTGTTTCTTGATCAATGATCGAGGAAATTCCAGAAACGTTTGTTGTTTGTTTAGCTCTTATTTTTAATGCTGTGAAATTAATCGGAATAGGAACAAATACCTTTATTTCTTGTTCTTGGCAATAAATCCTGAGAAAGACGATTTGTGTTTCATCTTTTATGAGCTCTTCAAAGTTGGGGAAGCATTGGCGTTGGACCTTTTTATCCGGCCAGTTGTGGGGATGACTGAATTAAACAGCAAATTAAATCTAAAAACTGCAAGGAAAGAGTGGTTTGAGTACTTCAGAATCTCAGATACAGTGCCTGCCTCTAACATTTCATGAATATGTAATTTTATTGTATCTAGAAATCGTCTGGAAACAAATCAAAACAATACATTGAGAGAACCACCCTCACTCAATCCTAAGCAGCGAATTGAAGGGTTGAGCAGTGAGGCATTATGTTAAAAAGAATAACTCATGTTGGTTTCATAGCTATTCCAGGATCTAGACTGTTTGGTTCTTTTCCTTGATCTATTAGGGGCAATTTGAACTTAGTATTCTGGTAAGTGCTAACTTATATCATACTAGACCTGATAGGATGGGGTTTCCTTTCAGGATTATTTTGGCATCCTAATTTTCTCATGGGTATGAAAAGTCATTCATAAGGCTTAATTGTAAATTTTTTGAAACCAAAAGTGTTTGTTGACAAAAATGTCATAACTGTTTAAATTGCTTTGAAGCAACTTCTAATGTGTAGAGATGGATCTTATAATTGCTGCCGTCAAATTAATTCAATAATATTGGTCCTTTTCTTCTTTCTGATGTTGTCATTCCAGGGCCTAAAAGGCAAAGACGTCATTCAATGTCTAAAAGCAATCAAGCCCTTGAGATATCTTTAGAATGTAAAGAAGTAGAAGATGGAGGCGAAGGAGGAGAAGAAGAAGAAGAAGAAGAAAAACCTCTATTAAGCTCTCCAGAACTAGAGCCTCGTGAACGCTACATCAAAAGCAAGGAATCAAAGGTGACTGATAATATCGACCCCAAAGAGCAAATGATGGCAAAGTTTTTGCTTGAAAATGCAGAAAAAGTTCAAGCAATTGTGTCTGAGAATGCAGAATATACAACTTCTGATGAAAAGCGTGACAAGGACCAAACTAATTTGGTAAGGCATCAAGGGAGCAAGCTTATCAGATGCCTTGGAGATATTCTCAACACTATTAACGATCTCCGTAGCCTGCTCGAAGATTGTCAGTGACTCTCATTACAAGAATCTCAGTTTTCATTAACCCACCAAGTAAGAGTTTCTCTCCAATGGTATCTTCAACTCCTCTTGTAGATGTTTGTTTAAATCATTTTGTTAGCATGTCTTAGGAAATTGCCAATTTGATGACATATTACAATTTTGAATCTCATCTGTCCTCGTACAGACAAAATGTCAAGTTGGCCGTGTAAGCAACGGTAAAATGTTGTCGACATTTTCCAAGTTATAGATAGAAAACTCAATCCAATGTTTATTTATGAAAACCTCTTTTTTTATTTTTTATTTTCTAAAACCAATAGGTTCTCTTTTTCATGAATAACAAGAAAAATACTACAAAACTCCAAACTAGAAACATTAAACTATGTTGTGCTATCCCCCTTTGTTGGAAAGTTGGGGGAACAAACTATGCAATATCACTTAAAAGGACCAGCCTTCAACAGCTCATCAGAACAAGAAACTTCTCTCTAGTGCTTCTCCATTTTCATCCTTCCTTCATTTTCCCTTCCAAAAACACTCTTGCTCGCAAGATCTTCCCTCACCCATGGCTCATAAAGTAGACTTGTTTTTACTGATCTTATTTCTAGTCTGGTGCTGTGACACTTCCTCTAGTATCAGTCCCGAGGCCGAAATTCTCATCAAGTTCAAGAGCTCTCTTTCAAACAACTCCGCCTTCGACAATTGGAACGTGTCCATCAACATCTGCGACGACGATCCAAAAACGAGAGGTTTCTGGACTGGCGTGACTTGTAAAGATGGAACTCTGTTTGGGTTACGGCTAGAGAACATGAGCTTAAGCGGGTTTATTGACATAAACACGCTCGTGAACTTGCCATCTTTAAGAAGCTTAAGCTTCATGAACAATAGCTTTCATGGTTCTATGCCTCCGGTTAAGAAACTGGGAGCATTAAGAGCTTTATATCTTGCATACAACAAATTCTCTGGTACAATACCTGATGATGCCTTTCAAGATATGAGGTCTTTGAAAACGGTGCGTTTAGAAGAGAATGAGTTTAAAGGAGGAATTCCAAGTTCCCTTTCTAGTTTGCCAGCATTGGTGGAATTAAGTCTTGAAGGGAATAGATTTGAAGGCAAAATCCCTGATTTTATACCAAGGGATTGGAAGTTGTTTGATTTGTCCAATAACCAATTGGAGGGTTCAATACCTTCTGGTTTAGCCAATATCGACCCCAATGCATTTGCAGGTGAAGAACCTTTATACCCACTTAGATGGCCTTTTTGTTCGTTTCTTTTTTGGTAAATTGCAAAAAAATGCTCAAGTGTGTCGGTAGTTGCAATTACACCCTTAAATTTTCGAGTATAGAAATTGTGCCTTTAAACTTCATACACATGTTAAAATTGGAGCCTCAAATGATAAAAAAGTTGAACTATCAAACTTCTACAATTATAATTATGTATGTTTGAGGGTTCAATTTTAACACTTCTATAAGTTTGAGGACTCAATTTTTAAATTGAAGTTTAACAATATACTACAACTACCACTAGATCACAATACTTTGGAGGTGTTTTTTGTAAAAATATTTTAAAACTTAACCGATTGAGATTTTAGCACATCCATTTCGAAGCTGTTCTTTTTTCTCTTTAGTTTAGATTTTAGCAATTAGGATGATTTATCTTTGGATTTTAAAAATTGTGCTATGTTTCTCACAATTTCTTCCTCATGTTTTCATCTACATAAATAAACGTATTAATTTTTAGCCAAGTTCTAAAAGTTAATATATATTTTTAATTTTTTTTGGTGATATACATATATACATATATATACATATATACATATATATATATATAATCATGACATTGGTTTTCAAACAAAGCACAACAATCTTTTATTTTTTTAATTTTTTTTTATTGAACTCACCTCTTGATTGAGATCATGCACAACAATTTTCGTTTTTCTATTGAATAGAATTCAAAATTAGATCGAAACCACATGTGGCCAAACAGATAACTAAGATGAAAATTCATCTGTCTCCCATAGGGAATAACGATTTATGTGGAAAACCTCTTAGCCGATGCAAGTCTCCAAAGAAATGGTACATCCTCATCGGAGTCACCGTCGGAATCATCTTCTTAGCGATCGCTGTCATTTCCCATCGCTACCGCCGCCGCAAGGCTTTATTATTAGCGGCGGAAGAAGCCCACAACAAATTGGGCCTGGAAAAGGCCCAATATCAAGAACAGATAGAAGAAAACGCGAAGCTCCAGTTCGTTCGGGCCGATAGGCCCATATTTGACTTAGAGGAGCTGTTGACGGCCCCAGCAGAAGTATTGGGCGGTGGAAGTTTTGGGTCGTCTTATAAGGCCCTACTTTCAAATGGGCCTCCAGTAGTTGTGAAAAGGCTTCGGCCCATGAGATGCGTTGGGTTCGAAGAGTTTCATGAGCATATGACAAAACTTGGCTCAATTTCACATCCTAATTTGCTCCCTCCTCTGGCTTTCTATTATAGAAATGAAGATAAACTTTTGATTTCGGAGTTCATGGGGAATGGGAACTTGGCTGATCATCTTCATGGCCATGGTATGATCTCTTGACTCTTACCCTTCTAATACTCGAATCCAATGCATACCTATAACTATGAATTTGAACGTTTTTCGTTCTAATATTTGTTATCTAATTCAACCATTTTAGAGATAGGTAGATCGAATCATTGACTTTTGAGATGAGAATTAAATCCTATCTATTGGATTGTCCATTATAAAATATAAAGTTAATAAATAATATGACTTATTTTCAACATGTAATTATGGTTTTTTAAAGAGACATTTGATAATATATATTTTTTAGTTATAAAACTTACCACAATATTTGGCCATCCAAGAACATAACAAAAAAACAAAATCTGAAATCTACAGTTCTATTATCATTAATATCTTTGATTAAAAAGATTGTTGAAATATTAATTGAATCATCAAATCTTTGATATGTTAATGTATGTGAGAGGATAATTGAACTTGGATAAAATTCCACCCTTTTATTAATGCTTACGATTTTACAAACAGTATAAATTATTTAAGAATTTATAGTATAACCTATATAATTTTTTCTTCTGGTTGTAACTAAAAAAATCTCTTTGAAAATATTCCAGCTCAGCGTACGCCTGGAAATATTGGGCTGGACTGGCCCACACGGTTACGGATTATCAAAGTAGTGGGCCGAGGCCTGGCCCATTTACATAGAGCATTACCGAGCCTGAGCTTACCACACGGCCACTTAAAATCCTCCAACATTCTTCTGAACAGCAACTACGAGCCTCTATTAACCGACTTCGGCCTCGATCCTCTAGTTTGCCCGGATCATGGCCATCAATTCATGGCGGCGTACAAGTCGCCGGAATACATCCGGCATCACCGAGTTTCCAGAAAGACCGACGTATGGAGCCTTGGAATTCTGATCCTGGAGCTCCTGACAGGGAAGTTTCCGGCGAACTATCTGAGGCAGGGAGGAGGTGCGGGGAGCGGAGACTTGGCAGCCTGGGTGAAGTCGGCAGTGAGGGAGGAGTGGACGGCGGAGGTATTCGATGGGGATATGATGAAGGGGAGTAAGAATGAAGACGGAGAGATGGTGCGGTTGTTAAGGATTGGAATGAATTGCAGTGAAGAGGAGGAAGATCAACGGTGGGGATTGAAGGAGGCGGTGGAGAAGATTGAGGAATTGAAGGAGACGGAAAATTCTACTGATGATGAATTTTATTCGTCTTATGGTAGTGAAGTTGAGGTGAGATCTGTAGAGAGGGAATGAGTTTTTATTTTTTATTTTTTTAAATAATATTTTGTTTTTCGTCCCTAAATTTTAGGAATTATTTTATTTTATAAATATCTAAATTTGGTATTTGGTATTTTAATAAAAGTAATAATAATAATCTTCATGCATTTTAAAAAATATAAAAAAAATAATATATATATTTGAAGTATGTACATAAGTAAGTAAATGATCTAACACAGTAAGTAACATTTTTTCCGCAAAGACTTCTAGAAAAATCTTTTAGATAAAGGATAATTTCATATAGATAAAACTTGAAGGTTTGTATACACATGGGTGTTCACGATTGATCATCAATCCTTCGTTAAAATAGAATTTATAACTTTTTGCTTATTATCTACTATTCTAATTTGTTAATTTATCGCGTTAGAGATGACTAGGTACTAACACAATGGATCATCTCTATCGTGATCTTCATCTTTTTCAGAAAAAAAAAAAAATCTAACAAAGTATGAGAAAAGTAAGAAAACGGACATTTTATGTATCACGTTAGGGTTGATCATGTAGCCCTATTGTGATGATCATTCATTTTTCTCAACGGGTAAACACTTTCCTCAAGTGGTCAACTGGTACAAATATCCTAAAAACTTGGGTGCTCCCATGCACCTATTTTGGTGCAACCAAAGTGTAGTCCAATAGAATGTTGTCACGTTATATGTTTAAGGTGTGTTGGGATTGACTTTCAAAGTATTTATAATTTTTTTTTTTTACATTTTATGCTTTTTTTAAATACTTATAAAGTCAATCCAAACATGCTCTTATTTTTTAATTAGTTTTTTTTTTTATGTGGTAGAGAAGCTGGGAGTAAGAAATAGACAACTTAGGATGCAATTGAATCAAAATTAAATTCAGAATTAAGTAGTAAAAGTATAATATTTAATAACTTACGATAACAAGTACTTTTTCAATAGACAAAATTAAATTTAAAATGTAGGATAAATTGTAATGACACTCTTCTAAGAGTTCATCGTAAATAGTGGACCTTCAAACTTCTACAAATATTAATATTGGACCATCAAACTTTACATTATAATAGAAATTAAACTCACAAATGATCAAAATTAAATTCTCAAACATATACATTCCTTACCATTTATACCAATACGTAAATTTTTAAGCGTCCAATTTTAACAATTATATAAGATTAATAATTCAACTTTTACAATAATTTAACGGTATAATTGCAATTATCATCCAACGAGTCGTTAAGCAAAACTCCGTAGATAAAGCACATTGTTTTTTTTCAAGGTCTCATTTTGTCTCTTCCTCCAACAATAAAAAACAAGAAAATTTGTCAAAAATAGTCAAAAAGCTATTTTCATGGTGAAAACAGTTGAAGTTTGAAACATTCAAATAAAACCAAAATAACCATAAAAGTGATTAGTTTTTGAAAAACAAATTAACCCATTTTTTTCTTCCTTTAGAGAATTAGAAAACAGAGGAAACCTGAAAAAGAAAAAAAAAAAAAGGGAAAAAACCTCAGAGAACTCAAATTTTAAAATTTTGGGTTCTTTGGTTTCGGATTTGTTTTTGTTTTTGAAATTTAAAAAAAAAAAAAGAAAAAAAAAGAGAAGAATGTGGTTACCAAGATATAGCTTAGACAGAAAAGAGAGATTGAGTGTAAATGGATTTGTGGCAGTGGCAATTGACAAAGATAAAGGAAGCCAAGGAGCTCTCAAATGGGCAATTGATCATTTGCTTCAAAGAGGACAGACTGTTTTCCTCATTCATGTCAAACTCAAATCTCCTTCTAATTCTACCCAAAGTACTTTCTTTATTCACTTTTCTTTTTGTTTGTTTGTTTGTTTGTTTTTGTATTCCAAGTTTGATTTACATTTCTTATGTTTTTGTAACGGTTTGGTTTTTGAAAATCGTGTTTGTTTTCTTACTATTCGTGTATAATGGTCTTCGGAATGATAAGAAATGAAACGGGTTTTTATAAGAGATAGTTTCTAAAAACTTCATTTTGTTTTTGGATTTTGGCTAAGAATTCAACTCTCAAAAATCACAATTTCTTTATCAAGTCTTTGGTCATTTAATATGATTTTGCCGAAAAATTCTAGTACTACGAGGGTACCATACTTCCGTCTTCTACACTAAAAACTTATCTTCATAGATAACCTTTTAATAATTGAGAAGCCCTCGTTATTGAACGTAGTACTAGAAATTTTCTCATATTGGCTCGTGGCGACTCACTTAGAGTTTGATATGAAGAAAGCTCTTCCTTTGGGTGCAGAGATGAGTTTGAAATCTGACACAGAAGCCAGTGTTAAAGATTTATTCCTTCCTTTTCGATGCTTTTGTACTCGAAAGGATGTAAGTTTTTTTGTTTTTTGTTTTTTTTTTTTTAAATTTAATATTCAAATTTTACTTTTAATATTTTTGGTTTTGACATAAATTGTTCATCATATCATTGGATTACAGATTCAATGCAAAGATATTGTGTTGGAAGATACAGATGTAGGAAAGGCCATAATTGAATATGCTGCAAATACAGCCATAGAGAATATTGTTGTGGGTGCTTCAGCCAAATCTGGCTTCTTAAGGCATGTTTTCCTTTGTTTCAAATACTTTTTTTTTTTTTTTTTTTTGTTAAACCGAGCATATCTCAATTGACATACTTGTGTGTTAGTAACCATAGGATATACGTACATTTTTGTTTTTATGTAAAAGTATTTAACAAGTGTTCAAAAACCCGATGACCTCCAAAAAAATTGATCCTTCCATCTCGAATGGTTTGGTATATGTTTTAATCATATTATGCATGAATTTATCATTAATTTGGAATGAATTTCAATTTCATGGGGAGCAGATTCAAGGCAACTGATGTTCCTGGCAGTATAGTAAAAGGAGCACCAGATTTTTGTAATGTGTTTGTCATTTCTAAAGGCAAAATTCAATCGATGCGTTCGGCATCTCGTCCTGCTCCAGCGGTTAGTGCTCTACGAGGTCAGTTAGCACAACAATGCAGCACAAAATCCGATACGCCCGACTTCCCTGTATCTCACTCTGCAAGTGCAAGAGGTAACTTGTTTCAAATCCAGTTTCGTTTTTCTTAATATGTTCATTGTCTCAATATTCTCCATGAAACTAGTGTTGAATTTGTTTGCAGTGTCTTTGGATAAGCCACCTCTAGATCTGCCTAATAAATCGCAAGACGAAGCCGATTTCATGAGGTCAGTGTGGGCCCTTTACATGGTTCAAATAAATGTTAAACTAATGCGAAACTCATAAGCTTTAGTCGATAAGTTGGTAAGCTATGATATATATTAATCTTCGGTTATTAGTACTCAACTCGTATGTGTGTTCACTTTTAGTATGATCTGATATTAAACTAGTGCAAAACTCATAAGCGTGATTTAAGTTGGTAAGCTATGATATATTTGATATTTTGTTATTCGCACTCAACTTGTATGCGGGCTCGCTTTTAGCATGATTTGATTTAAAACTAGTACAAAACTCATAAACTTAAGTCGATAAGTTAGTAAGCTATGATATATTTAATCTATTGTTCCTAGTACTCTACCCCATATGTTTAAATTGCATGAAATTTAACACGTGAGTTATTAATATCGAAGAAGAACACGACACTTAGTACGATATGGTGTTAAAGTCGTAGTAAAACTAGAAGAAGCAAAATTTGATGATGTTTAGGGAGAGTGATTAGAAAAATGTTGTTGGAAGCAGGTCCCCATTCACAAGGAAAGGATATAATTACAAATCATCATATGGAGATTTGTCCATGCCAGATTCAGATATATCTTTCGTTAGCTCGGGAAGACCGAGCATCGATCGTATATTTCCTACGCATTATGACAGTCAAGATATGGGAGGAAGAGCCACACCACCACAGATTTCAAGCAGTACAGATCTTGACTTGACTCGCAGCTTTGAGTCTATGCAGTTGGGACGGATGTCGTTGGATATGAACTTTCCGTCTGAGTTTTCTTCGATCTCGCAAGATAGCGACAGAATGTCTATCTCATCACAGTCTATGGTAAAGTTTTGAGCTACTTTGTTATCTATGATTTCATTTCACTTTTGTAATTCTTGTGGATCTCTATCTTATTGATGATCAAAGCCTCTTTCATGCAATTTATGTCTTTGAAGAGTTTGAGAATTACAATTTTTTTTTGCATATATCTTTGATTTATATTCATGGGATTCAATTGTGAGATTGCATTGTGAAACTTTGCTTTTATATTAATTTTTAGGATAATTGCAATGGGTAGCACTTTCAAAAGTAATAATTAAATGTATAACAACATTTTTAAAGGGTTGCAAATATGGAAAATCTATCTAGGGTCTTATTAACGATATAGTTTATCACTTACAGACTCCAAAAAAGTTGGATCTAAATTTTGCTATACCTGTAAATTCTTTGTATTGTGTTATATCGACTAAGCTTTGGATTTAATTGTTATATTTTCAATTGTCCCGAACTTTTATATAATGTGTGCAGGAAGACGTAGAAGCCGAGATGCGCAGACTGAAGCTAGAACTCAAGCAAACCATGGAAATGTACAGTACAGCCTGCAAGGAAGCTCTTACAGCAAAACAAAAGGTAAGATAAGTCGATTAATTAGATCGATTTTCAATGGCTGCAGCAAATCATATCTATGGTTTGTGATGCAGGCGGTCGAGCTACAACGCTGGAAATTGGAAGAAGAACAAAGATTAGAAGAGGCAAGATTGGCGGGGGAAGCTGCATTGGCACTAGCCGAACAAGAGAAGGCCAAGTCGAAAGCAGCCCTTGAAGCAGCTGAAGCAGCTAGAAGAATTGCAGAATTAGAAGCGCAGAAAAGAATGAAGGCTGAAATGAAAGCACTCAAAGAAGCTGAAGAGAAGAAAAAAGCAGTTGATGCACTGGCACAAACTGATAGTATCAGGTATAGAAAGTACACGATCGAGGAGATCGAAGCGGCAACGGAATTCTTCTCCGAATCTCGTAGGATTGGGGAAGGAGGGTATGGTCCTGTTTACAAGTGTGATCTTGATCATACTCCTGTTGCCATTAAAGTTCTACGTCCGGATGCGACTCAAGGACGATCACAGTTTAAACAAGAGGTTTGTTACCAAACATAACTCTCAGCCAACAATTTCTAATGTCTAAGCCAACCTTGTCAAAATGAATAGAAGTGTACAACGTTTTGAAAATTAGAATCATATGGAACTTTATTAGATGACATGAAGGATAAACATAACATTCCATACAGGTAGAAGTACTCAGCTGTATACGCCATCCAAACATGGTTCTCCTCCTCGGAGCTTGCCCCGAGTATGGCTGCTTGGTGTATGAGTTCATGGCAAATGGAAGCTTAGAAGACCGGCTTCTACGACGAGGAAACACTCCTCCACTTTCATGGCAACTAAGGTTTAAAATTGCAGCTGAAATTGGAACAGCATTGTTGTTCTTGCACCAAACAAAGCCAGAGCCTCTTGTGCATCGTGATCTGAAACCAGCTAACATTCTTCTCGATCGTAACTTTGTCAGTAAGATCAGTGATGTTGGGTTGGCTCGGCTTGTACCGCCATCCATTGCTGATAGCGTAACACAATACCGAATGACATCAACTGCTGGAACATTTTGCTACATTGATCCAGAGTATCAACAAACAGGTATGCTCGGTGTGAAATCCGACATATACTCGCTAGGCATCATGTTTCTCCAACTGATAACTTCTAGGCCACCAATGGGGTTGACTCACCATGTCGAAAGAGCTATCGAGAAGGGGACGTTCGAAACTATTCTCGATCCAGCCGTCACCGATTGGCCTGTTGAAGAAGCTTTGTCCTTCGCAAAGATGTCGCTCAAATGTGCCGAGCTAAGACGTAAAGACAGGCCGGATCTTGGGAAGAATATCCTTCCTGAGCTTAACAGGTTGAGAGCTATTGCAGAAGATACAATACATCCAACACTGATGGGAGACACAAGCCCTTCCCGCAGCAGCAGCCAAGTTTCTCTTCAGTTGGTAAGTTTTTCATTTACTTTCCATCATAATAATTTCCGCTTCTGATTCAATAAAAACTAATTTTAACATTTTTTTCCTCTTCTAAGAATAGGTATTTTCAAAACAGTAAATCTCTAAACAGTGTTCTAACAGCACAAACCACTTAGATATATATTAGTTTTGGACTCTTAAAATTACTTTGGAAGGGCTAGAAAAACTTTAGCACATCATACTCTCTTCATTTACACCAATGTTAGAGGATTCCACTTTATTTTTAAAAGCACGCTGATGTGACCTACAATAAATGGAGGAATCCGTAGTATACAAAATTTGCCCGTTTTGTGTCCTTCCAAGCATAATGCATGATTTTGGTGAATAAATACTTTTAAGCATAAGTTCATATTGAAACACATTTTTATCTAAACTGGTTCATATTGAATCAATTGCAGGGGGCAATGGCTTCATCTCCGCAATCATATAATAGCTCGAGAAACCCATCGGCTAATTTCTGATTGGTGGAAGAAAGGTAGAGCACACAAGTTAATAATCATTCCTAACATATTTGATTCAATAGAGTATTTGATAGCCCAAGAAGAGCTTAATTGGATCAAATATTTGTTTTATAGTTTAAACTCAAGACGATGATCAAATGCGAGGGTGACACCTTGCTGCTTTGTTGAGGGTTGGTTTTTTTCCTTCTTTTTTTTTTTTCTTTCGAGTACTAAGGGCGGGTAATTTATGTATATAAAATTGGGATATATATATATATGTTTCTTTGTTCATCATTTGCTTCAATTCTTTTATAATTCATGTCATTGTTGTACATTAGACAATCAAAAGTGTTTTTCGAAGGCATTTTAAAACGGTGTTTTCACCTAGTTGAAACATTGATAACCGATGTCCGTATTTTTTTTCCCTCATTTGAACTATAATATTAAATTTTCATTGACATGTCGATATTTCCATCGATATTTTTCACGTTTCCATGGTTTCAATACCAATATGAGGATTCGATCGCTATTTTCAATAGAAAAATTTAAGAAACACAACAAATAAGCATCAAAATACCACTAATATAACTATAATATAACTAATAAACATGTTTACTGATTTAAAAAAAATAAAAAAATTATTTACTAATTAACATTTATCTTTTTGTTTTAATAATCATTCAAAACAGACATTTTATCAATATTTCCAACAAAAATTCTATAAATAAAGAACTCGATATTTTTATCTACATTTTAAATCTTAGTTCAAAGGGATTTCTTTTTCTATGCAAATGATTAACACTTTGTGTTCAAATAATTTTCAAATTATAAGTTAACCATCCCAAGGAATTTGATAGCAAACTGAAAAAGGTAGTGAGGTCTTAGGTGATATGTAATTAAATATACCTAACATATAATACTTAGAAACAGAGCTATCATGTGTCAATGTCTAATTACGAATCCAAACTTTATTATCACTGGTTGAACCATTCTTTGGATGATTTCCCTATCAAGAAGTGTTCAACAAAACATGAGCAGAATTGTATTGAAAAGAAAAAGGAGTGTAAATACCAAAATAATTGGCAGCATAAGGATGCTCAATTTGGTTACACTTAGAAAATTACATAAGATCCACCAACCTTTTACTGATACTATTACATATACCGTTACTACTATTACAAAAATACATAAAAATGAATATATCATATTTTACACATTACTGTTGGGATCAAATGTAAACACAACCTTAAATAAAAATTTATAAAATAAAATCAATACTGAGATAATATATTTAAAACTAATAAACATCAATTGACATTCATGAGTAATGATCAGAACTCAAACACTGATTCTGTGTCTTTTCTATCATCTATGATCGAACGAACTTCCTTACATGAATGGATACATTGAACCGAGAATAAAATAAATAATAAAGGGAGAACAAAACCCTAAAGAAAAGCTAAATTTATAATAAAAATTAAAATTCAAATGAAAATTCTTGCCTCATGTAGCTGATAAAAATGAATAAATAACCCACCAAAGGGCAGAGGCACATAAATCCCCTATTTTGAGAAGCTTAAAAGATTACAGCAGCTTCATCGACCTTGGGCTTGCTTTTAGGACGCCCACACCTTCTGACATTGCTACCTGACAGAAGCTCCAATGCTTTCGCTAAATCGACGTTGTTTGGCTTCAAATCCTGGTCAAAAATAATTTTAAAACTTTTCAAGCAATTGTAAACTACACCCTCAGCTTGAATAGAACAAATAAAATGGATTGATTTCAACTAGTTAAAGCATTGATAACCGCACTTAGTAGTTGCATGTTTAATTCTTATAGTTTGAACTAAATAAAACAAGGGATTATTTTTTCTTCAAATTACGAGTTAACCATACTAAGGAATTTGATAGCAAAATTGAAAATGGGAGGAAACAAAAGAAAGACCTTTGGAACGGAAGCTATCGTGCGTCGATGTCTAACTGTGAATCCAACTTTTGAAATCTTTATTATCACTGGTTGGCCATCCTTTGGATGATTTCCCTGTCATGAAATATTCAACAAAAATGAGTAGAAATGTATTGAAAAGGAAAAGAAAACATACCATACGTTCAGAGAATGTAAATATACCAAAGTAATCGGGTAGCGTAAAACATCAATGGCATCTTCAATAGTAACAGATTTCACGTGCTTTATCTGGAAGACACAAAGATCCACTCTTGATTCAGAATTCATAAGAAATTAAAGAGTTACAGAAACTTTTATCACATAGACAGAACCCTTGCTTCCAGGAAATGATGAACTCTGCCATGATTTAGGAAAAAAAAAAATTCTACTCTGCCATCACATATTTGACAATTGAAATAATTTTTTCTAATCGGGAATGGAAGAACATAAGTATCTATAGTTCAATCTGGGTACATCGAAATCGAAAGAGCTTGGTTCTTCAGTTGACACAAGTAATCAACCAAATAAGTCCTATATACAGAAATAATCATTTTGTTCATATTATGCTAATGAACAGACAACCAATTCCATAAATTCTCACATACATTAACAAAAATAAATAAATTGCATTCTGATCTGAAAGAATAGGTGAATTTCGTAAGCTAGTTATGGCAAACAAAGGACACCACTCCATCTAAGTTATAAAATAAAGGAAGGAACCCTTATGGGTGCAAAGGGATATATATACATAGAGTAGGTTCTAAGAATTTGAAGCAATGCAAAAGATTTCAAGGTGCTTCAGGGATACAAGGGTAATTGAAAATAAATTTAAAGATTAAGAAACTGGGTGGATTGTTTCGATGTAACTTAATGGAATTTCTCTCTGTTTCTGGCGTGCCTAGACCTGACAACTAATATATAGAGCGAAAGCCGAAAAGATTAAACAAGGTAAAGAGTCTGACATACTCTGGAAATAAAGACAAAAAGGGCCATTAATTCAAAATTATGAAGGAAATAGTGATTTCAGTATCATCAAACGGAAAAGAGAACAAAAACAAAACAAAGAAAACAAAACAAAGCTTCAGAAGAAATTTCCTAAGAAATAAGAATTGGATGAAGTAAATCATGTTTCAGATATTCCAAAACAAAGTCTTTCTTATATATATATATATATATATATATATCCGACAACAGAAAAGGAAACCTCATACATGGGAAAGAGAGGCTCTTTTGGGCAAGAACCCTTTCCTGTCCTCACCAAGTTGTACATAAAACCCATATGGACCAGTCTTCAAAAAAATCTGAAAGGGAACATTCTTATAATTAATAAAATCATATAGAATGAACAAATGTGTGAAAAAGTATTTCAGCCGTAAGCGCAACCTTTTCATTCAAAACTGGATGAAGACCAAGCAATTTTGGCTCTTCCACACTGTTGTTTTTTTGAGGAGTAACTTCGTCTTCATCCTCACCATATAATGTTTTTGCAATATACCTAATGACAACAGGAAAGTTATGTATCATTAAGTCTGTTAAGGAATATATTACTTGGTTGAACTTTCAAGGACAGTGGCAAAAGCAACAAATCCACTGGATGCCTCAATGGAAGAGTGGAGAAAGGACAAGGAAAAAGTCATTCAAACTAAAGTGAAGAAGTTATAACTACGTTATCCTTTTTCAAACTTACTTGCATCTTGGGTGTTGATCACAACCTATGAAATAACCAGCACCAAACCGACTAACTTTGAAGATCAGAGTGCCCTCCAGACAACTGAAAGAAAAATAACTAAAAGTTAGCAATTTGTGCCATTGACCTTTTCATAATATTTCTGCAATCTTAACTAACTTTTTGAGGAACTAAGACATTTTATTCGATCAATGAAATGTGGAGCAAAAACCAAACCCTACAGCTAAATGGGTTACAGAAAAGCCCTCAAATAGTTAATAAACCTAATACTTAGAAACGGAATGCTTATTGACCACTATTCTTCATGTAGGAAACAAAACTATTTTATTGATAGCAGACAAACTATTATCAACGAAATGGTTTTGACTAAGGTCCTATCAAGAAATGGTTACAATAAGCTAGTCCAATACTCTAGGACAGTAGATAAACTATTCTTCATAGATTAGTTTATTGTCTGAAATCTTTCAAGAGCTCTGTTTATGAAGTTATATGTATATATTGTTCCCTTGCAATTCCTAGTTTTGTTGTCTTTTATGGTTTTATTTCGCTCCTCTGCAGAGTTTATATCGTTTGAGCATTGGTCTTTATTCATCACTTCAATGAAAAATTCTGTCTTAATTCAACAAATATTGAAGAATAAATGTGAATTCAGGTTTCATCTTTCTTCTGCTGAGGGAACCTGTTAGGCCTCCAATTATACATCAATATCATAGGAGAGGTAAGGGTATTTTGGAGAGAGAAGTTGTTAAGGGAGGGGACCACTAGAATGGATAAATAGAAAGTTTTAGGGAGTGAGGGAGGGAGGGAGTTCCTGTGCAGAAACCTTCTCGAGAGTGAGAGAAGTATTGGGCAGAAGCAATCATCTGTGATTGATCTCTAGAGTTTGTAATTGTTGAACCATTTCTTCTTACTAAGATCGATACCTTTTAGAGCCAAACTTTCATTGAGAACAATTAAAGAATACAAAAAGCAACAAAAGAGGGCCAACACCAAATCAATGAGTTGACAAATTATGACAATGATATGCCAATGTCCAGAACTTTCTGTTTTTCAATGTCTGGCATGGGCCCATGGCAATCGTCTCATATTCTAATCAGCCCACTTTAACTAAACACTTGGTAGCGTTTAATACTCTGAAGGCCTTAAAGTCATGAAATTTAAGTGCTGTTTGGCCTGGCTTCTATAATTTTCAGCACAAGACATTTGTTCCTACAACGAGAGCAAAAGAAAAATGCTTTGCTATACACGAGCATCAAGAATCAAGATGTTATGTTCAATACTTTACAACAGGATGGCGTAGTACATTTCAAGTCTTAAGCCTCCCGATTCCCTATTCTTCCTGAACGAATAGGAAAATTTTCTTTCAACAAAATAGTCCCTTTTCTACATCATAGTGTTCTTTTCAAAGAGACCAAAACCTGGTGATAAAATGAATGAAAGATAGCCAAAACACATACCTTGGACATGTTCTGGAATTATCCGGAAGAAAAGAAAATAAAAAGTCCCCATATTTCTTCTCCAACATCTTTTCCACCTGAAATATCAGAGAGCTGAAGTATTACAACTGTTTACGTTTTCTTCTTCTCCCTCTGTTGTTCTTTCTTGGTGATGGAGAGAGAGTCTTAATTATATAATACACCATTTGTTGTATCCACCTCTTAAACAAAAAGGTGTGTTACCTGATGAATATGAACATTATTAGCACGTTCACAATATGAGCTGAACCGGGTCCAATAATCTCTTAGGAGGCCTTTCCATTCAGTTAAACCAGCCGAGACATTATCAAGCTGAAGAAAGAAAGTAGATATGGTTTTTAAAGTAGAAAATTTGTTAAAATTTTAGATTCCCGTAAAGGTAATTTTGTAACGAGGGATTCTGTGCCCAATATACAAACTGTGAGCTAGAACGCAGAAAGTGTGTGATTGCGACTCGCCTCATTTTCCATGTCTGCAGTAAAACTATAATCGGTGACCTCAGAGAAATGATGACAAAGAAACGCCGATACCTTAAAAAATAGAGGAAAATTAGAATTATAATAGAACTCATCAAACTTTGCACATTATAAAAGCAGTTTGCAATGACACAGTACAATTGTTTTTGGACTAAAAACAATGAATCAAGTATGGATTTTTTTAATAAGAAATGGCGCTTTCATGGAGAAAGTTGGAGGGAAAAAAAAGCCAACAAAATAAGTCCCCAACAAATGGATTCAATAAAAAAGAACTCACAACACCATTCAGATAATTACAAAAAATTTGATTATCCAAAGGCCAAACTTTGTCATCTCTTACATCGTAAAAAGAGGAAATCCCCAGGTAAGAGATTACAAAGATTTCTCCAAATGGAGAGGGACAAGTAGACCCTAAGGATGTGTGTTGGGGGGTGGGTGGATAATTGGATTTACACCCAAGCCCCAAGATAACAAAAATCTGAGAAATTACAGAAATATCAACATAAACAAAGACATGTCTGCATATAACGTATATGAATATATCATGTATAATGTTGTTGACAGGATGTTGACATTTTCAAGAAAAAAGATTTTACCCCATTTATTCATACTCATACCTTGGGTTTATGAATATCTATCTATCTATCTATATATATATATATATATATATATATTGCCTGTTATAATTCCATCCACAGTTAACTTAAATGCCTTTAAAGTCATAGATTCATTATAATCTACACAAGGACGTTTGCTGAGACTAAGTTTTCTCGTTTCAAGAAAAGAATATTTGATTGAAGCAAAAAAACCAAAAAAGAAAACCCATTTCAGAAAAAACACTTCTGCGAAAATGCAGTTATGAAATAATGCAGATAGATAATATCAAGTGCAACCTTTATTCTTTTCCTTGATAATATTTTGTCTTCCCTACTTTCTATGATGCCAGCCAGGGAGTTCAAAAAAGGACATGTTCAGAAAATGCAATTCTTTACATCCTATATGCAGCTATGATTTTAAAATAGCAATGAAATTAAATTTTGAAGAACTGGAAATTCAATGTGATTAAGAGCTACACGCATACCATGCGCCCACGAAACTCTGGATGTAGAACACGACTTTTCACTGACACGTAGTTCCTGTCCTGAAAGTAAAACAAATCAAATAGTTAAAAGCAAGCATATGAAATATCATCATTTCATTGTAGACAAATTATGTGAAAAGGCATGTCAGAATCAATATAAGTGTCATAGACATTATTGCAGACAGACCTCAAAAAGAGATACAAGTAATACTCTTAATCACCTTACACTCCGATGTAATCTATCACTTTGGATGGCAATACACAAAATGATTAAAAAATACATAACTGCGCCTGCTGATCCTACCTTAATAATTTTACTCAGCTTGTTGTATAATCCTTTAGTACTCAAGCTATTCTATTGCCATTAATAATATATTATCGTTTCCGTTTCAAAAAAAAAATTAATAAATACATAACAGGTTTATCATGCCATGCAAAAAGACACCGTTAACACAACAAGGTATGAAATAAGTCCTCTGTTCGTAGGAAATTTAACATGCACCCAAGCAACAAGTTTTAGGAACACTTGCAAAACGTAATTGCAATTCTATGGTAGTTTCATTCAATAGGAGCCGTGAGGGTAGGGGCTGTAAGGACCAAAGGCTATCATTACGTTTGAATACTTTTCAAAGACAACTAAAATCATGAACCCAACACATACTTTACAATATCGTTTCTTATCCAAAAAAAAAAAAAAAATCATGAACCCAACACATAGTTGAGAGCCAAAACAAGTTGAGTTTAAGAAAGCTGTATGGTCACTTCAATTTAAAAAGGTGGAAATGAAACAAATATTTTGTAATCCACACACACACACATAAAACCCGGAGTGGGATACTCCTCGATGTGATAGAATGTAATCATCCATCATATTCGTCACACTATGAACACAGAAAAAGAAAAATTTATCAGTTGCGATGATGTAAAGTAACCTGTAAAACTTTTAGTGTGGTTGCATATGTGGAAGGTCTTCCAATCCCTAGCTCCTCCATCCTTTTAACCTGGATATCCAGTGAAATAAGAAAACTTCAAAAGGAAAAAAGTCCTTTTCACTTTATATTATGGGGGCACTTATGAGTTATGCACATGATCTGAGAAACCATATGTTAAGTTGTATCTGATATAACAGATAGAAGCACAATTGAATGAAAAATATATCCTACATAGTCAAGTAGAATTAGTGCTTAAATTTCTCGTTTTACATCAAACAACTGATGTCAACAATTTAAATTTCTATAACAAGCTGTGAAGCTGAAAATTTTCTAAACATCTCTATACTATTTGATGAGCCATCCATGAACAATGTGAAGCTCTTGAACTCTTCTTCAGTTCAGAATTATAATTTACATATAAGGGAAAGGAACTCATCTTCATTATATTTTTTATTAGTTATCTCCAGGATTAATTTTGGTATATACCTTTCATTCAGAATTTATTGTTATCATGGCTGGTCTTTTTTGGTTTGTATTAGCTCTAAGTTTCTTATTTCATATTTTTTGTTCACTTTATTTTCACTCCCTCTAAGAGTTTGTACCATTGAACATTTATTCTTTTTCATTATATCAATAAAAATTCATTTCTTGTTAAAAAATTATATAAATGAAATAATTTAAAACACATACATTTAAATAAAGAAATGCGGTAGGGGAATATAACAAAATGACAAAATGGTAAATAATAATAATCATAATCATAATAAGAATAATATTTTTTTTTTTTTGCTTAAAAAACCCGATATATGTGTGGGTTGTTTTAAAATATAACAAAATATTTACAAATATAGCAAAATGTCACGAAAGCTCTTGACTCTCAATGATAAACGGTGACAATAATATAATATTTTTCAAGTATTACAGGCTTACAATTTCGAGTGCAACAGTTAGGCACTTACCAAAGTTCCCTCAGAATAGCGGGGTGGGGGCTGGGTAAAATGTTGCTTGAGTTCAACAGCAACTAGAGACAATTGATCCCCTGGCTAAAAAATAACTGGTTAATAAATATACATTTCATTACCATCTGTACTGCTGCAAGCACCATTCAAAAATAATATTCAAGGACAAATTATGAGCATGCAAAAGGGAGGGGATTAAATAAGAAGAAAAATTGCTCAGTTAATTAAAAATTCCATGCCAACTTCCAGCAGGAAAAATCAAATGGAAAGAATTTCTTTGACGTTTCAATAATAGATGATATACATAGACGCTCAACATCGTAACGTCTTCTACCAAATAGAAACAGGTACGGTCTTAGTAGATATTTACAAATAACAAAATTACCAACCAGAAGCAATAATATGGTGAAACCTTTATACCTTCAATGCATTCAGAATTCTGAACAGTTCATCCCGTCCGTTTTCTTCATGATCTTTATGTTTGACTGCATCAACTTCTGGATCCTGACAGATTATTAGATCTTTATAATCCAAAAGTACTTGACCCCACAAAGATGACACATTAATTAAGAAACAGAACTTTAAGATTGATGGGCAAACATGATGGTAGATAAGATGTCCTCCCAGAGCAAAAGCCCCTTAGAATTTCAAAAAGTAGGACCAATTAACTTGCATAGTTGGTAAATGATATCAAAACATTTAGAAAGTAAACTCCAATAGGTGTTTGGAGCAAGGGATGAAATAATGAACTCCAAAGAGTTGTGAAGTATGGAAAGTTGTGAACTCCTGGGCCCACAACGTAAGGAGTTAATATGGTATAAAAGTATGTTTTTTACTAATAGGACCTCCCACAAACTTCTAATAAGGGCAAACAAGGAGTGGAGTTCACAACTCAACTCCAATACCCTCAACTTCTCCTCTCCCACTCCTTGGGCCAAACACCCCTCAAGTGGTTGTGGAAGCTACAATACAAGGATTAAACAGTTAGAGCTGAATACAGCTATCTATAAATTTAATCAGAAAATCTAAACGAAAAAAAAAGAAGTAAATTTAATCAGAAAACAGTGATATACAAGCAATCATAGCCAATCTCTGTTTTAGAGCTTGTTGAAATTTCTAGTTTATTGAATAAATTATAATAATTCAGGGTACCAAAGGATCTTTTACATACAGAATAAATAGACCTCAAAGAAACCATTAAAAGAAAATTCATAAATGAAAAATAACAAAAAGAAAAATAATAATGGAAAATACTAATAATCCATAAACCCTATGTTTCCTTTCAACAGAGCTAATATCCACATCAGATTAAAAATATGAAAGAGAAAAATATGTGAGAGAGACCTACTAACTACAAGATTTTTTTTTAAAAAGGAAACAAGCCTCTATTATTCATAAAAACAATAGAGACGAAGCTCTATGTACAAGAGAGTTATACAAAGAGCAAGAACAAGAAACGAACAATAAGAAAACCTAAAGCAATATATCAAAAACTAACTAATAGCTATTAGCTAATAACTAGTACCTAGGATCAAGATTAAGGCAAAGTTAATCCAAAAAACTTGACAAATCCTTGGACGCCCTTCTCCTCTCATCAATCTCATACTTATTACAATCCTGTCCCAAAGGCCTCTCCTTTCAAGATGGAAACTCCAAAAACATTTTTCCAATGGAAATATATTTCTATTTGTGAAGTTCTCAATGCCTAGCAAACCAACTCAATGGGAGGAGGGGCTACTTCCCGTTCCAAACATCCAGACAACTCTCTCTTCCATCTTCATGGTCTACAATATTCATTGAAAATTTATAGAAAAAACAGATCGCTTGAATTAAACGATAGAGCCCAAGCATATTGAAATATAAAAGATATCTACTAGAAAAAGTAAGGGACTCTTTGAGGCAAGGAGTTGAATAGTGAAGAGTAAGGAGTTATGAAGTCTAGGATTCTAGGGAGTTCTAAACTCTTGGGCCCACGATGTAAGGAGTTGATAAGGTATAAAATTGATGTTTTCTAATAGTGAGACCCACAAACTCCTTCAGCCAAACAAGGAGTGGAGTTCATCCCTACTTCCCAATTCCTACTTCCAAACTCCTTGGGCCAAACACACCCTAAGTGTTTCGAGGCATTTGACCCTCGTTGAGATCACTCTCAAGCTCTGATTGACTAACCAAAATAATGTCTATCTTCCTCCTTCCCTCTATTTAAAACCAACCCACATACAAACTCTGTATCTAATTACTAATATATCATTACTATCCTAATAATACCCTAATGACATTCCTATCATTAAAGTGAACTTCAAGCATAGAATAATTTCATTCATTGAATTGTAGGCATCATCCTATTGGACAACCAAAAAACCCCATGACTTTTTAGCAAAAGTGATAACAAATGAGAAACTAAGGCAGAGGAATAAAAAGAAAAGAAACTAACGCTAACCATCCTATTGGATAACCAAAAAACCTCATGAGTTTTTAGCAAAAGTGATAACAGATAATTTAAAGGGGAAAGAAACTAAGGCAGAGAAATTAATTTGAAGGGGAAAGAAACTAAGGCAGAGAAATTAAAAAAAAAATAATAGATAAAATAAAAAAATTAAATAAAATCTAACGCTTTCACCCCATCCCCAATACTCGTACATTTTTTTTCCAGTAAAGAAAGTTATAATGGATTACTGGAAGTTGAGATTGACTAAAATACTGATGGAAGGTAAGCATTTGAAAGCATCCGTTACATGAAGTAAATAAAATAATCAATCTCCCTCTCAAAGAATACTTAGCAGGACTGTCATACCTCAAAAACTTCTTGAAACCCACGAAATTGAACTCTTGAGCATGTAGATCGGGAAATGATGGATTCATTCGCAAGTCCACAGTCAATTTGAATCTGGTAACACATACACATATGTTTATAAAGAGAAATCGTGCAGTCACAGGCTGCTCAAAAGGACACCCAAATTGAAGTTAACTACAGTTTAAAAACAAAAGAGAAGAAAACGAGCAGATAAATACAATGCAATTCCTTTAGAAAGAGAAACTGTGCAGTAATAGTCTGCTCTAAAAGACACCCAGAACTTACTTCCTTTCTTATAAGAGGAAGAGAAGATACACAAACTATTCATTGACATTTGAAAAGTAATGTAGAACCCATCTTGATTTATAATTTCACTCTAAGCCACAATAAGCTCATTTTTAGGTCAGGGTGACTCTTGTACTCGGTATCTCTATCAGACATCATAACTTGTAAAAAATGTGTCATATTATTGTTAACCCTCTCAGTTGGAATTTGGCTGTCCTCAGTATCAACCCATTTGCCACTTCCGTTTCATGGCTTTTGGAATCATGGTAGTATCTTCTTAATAAGAAAAAATAATAAACATTGAGTTTCATAAAATAAGCCAGACGTTCCTATGATAAAATTTAATTATTTTTTTTTATAAGAAACGATATATATATATAAAAACGCATCTTGGAAGAGAAGCAAAGGGGAGTACAACCTAAGGCGAGGGCCAAGGAGGCCCTCCCAAAAGATTAACAAACCAAGAAAGCTTTCCAGTTGTGAAAGATCATGGAAAGACTATAATTACAGAAATGTTTTGTGTGGTTCGTACACCACCAAGACGCTGTGTGTTGAACCACAACCCAAAAGGAATTAAAAGAATTACTTTTCTCTTCAAAAATCCTACTATTCCTTTCATTCCATAAACCCCAAACCACAGCCCAAACAGCACAATTCCAAATAATATTTCCTTTAGGACCGGAAACTTGATATCTCATAGCTTCAGCATCCAATCCACTATTTTCAAGGGAGGACAGCCTCTGTAATTAAAAACATCAAACAACAGATACAACGCTTTGCTAGCCATACTACAGTGGAGAAACAGATGGTCAATGGATTCTTCCTTATTATAGCATAGACAGCACACGGAAGGACGAAGCGCCATATTGGGAAGCTTTTTTTGAATTATCAACATTTGAAGAAAGTAAAACACTAAATAAGAGAAAACAAATAGCATAATGGAACATGCATCCAGACCTGTTCAGTGATAGAAGGTTCCATTTGACATGCCATCGCTCTGAGCCAAATAAGAGAGTATAGTTTGTGAGAATCTTCGTCAAGTGTTCCCACTAGCATTGCTGGAAGTGAATGCAATGAAATAGAATGAACAAAATAATCGGTGAAAATGTTTTCACAAAAATGGGAAGGCTAAAGAAACAGTCTTACAAGTTAACAAAGCAGGAGTATGTTACAGGATAAAATAACTTAGATATATATTCCCAAATCAAGCATTATTCAGCTAGAAGATTATATAATTACAGGGTAAACGTTGCACATCAGTGGGTCTGATTGCTTCGTGAGCCTCTTGAGCATTCTTCACCTTCTTGAAATATTTGCGTCCACTTTCTGATACAAAATTCTGCCCATATCTGTAAACAGTACGTTTTTTAGAATAAATAATTAGATGCACTAAAACCTTTATATGGGATGGAGGGAAAACAAATTGCACCTAAAATTTGAAATAAAGTTACGAAGAAAAGAAAAGTGGAATTTTGAACTTTCACCTTTGCATAATCAAGGAGCGAATGTCCTTAACAGCTTCATCAGAGATCTAAACAGGAAGTGGTTCAAGCAACTAGGATTAGACTAGATGCACGTAAGATTTTTAGAAATGGCAAAAAATCGTGAACTAGGACAAAGGCGAAATAGAACATCAACCTAAGAACTAATTTCAATTTCTTCCATGCATTTATATGAGAAATCACACAAGTAACATCAAAGAAAAAAGTAATTAATTGGTAAAAAATAGACTTAGGCAACAAGATAAACCCAGCAGTCTTGCCAAAGAAATAACAAGAGAGGGCATGGAGGTATAGTTGAAGGCAAAAAGTCTTTACATGTAGCCCATCCGTTCTTGGATAAGTTATTAGGCCAGCTGCCTTTCCATCAGCCAGTTGAATTCCCTCATAAAGTTTCTGGGCAAGCTGCATAGAAAGTCATACAAGACACCAACTTAAAGTCATAATTTGGATCCACTCTCGCTTATAGAGACCCCCTCACACAATATACCAGCAAAAGAATTTGACTTTCACAGGATAATGTTATTTACAAACCACGCTACAACAGAACTGAGTTTCAACTAAGAAAACTCCTAGAAGAGAGATGCGGAGGAAAACACTCCCAAAATCTAATATCAGAACTGCCCACTTGAACACATACTATTTTATGTTTTCCTCCAAGCTGCAAATTTGAAAACCTTTTGTAACTATTCTATAAGCACTATTTTGTACAGCTAGAGCCCCCTCTTTAGCGGTGTTCCCCTCTTTAGTGAACTTCGTTTTTAGATGCTCTTTTTTCTCAACAAAAGTAATTGTTTCATTATAAAAACTAATGATGATAATAACTCACTACATAAAACCATCATTAGTTTGGCGAGGTGACTGAACATACAACCCACAAGGCTCTTACAGCTGGTATGTCCAAAAGGCTCTTACAACTAGAACAGACACCAGCACTCAACGTAACTGCATTATTTTATACCATGGAGAACTTCATGATGAGGACAAACAAAATTACCACATACCTTCATTGTGTATGTTGCAGGGAAATTAAATTTGTTTGCTGCATCTTGCTGAAGTGTAGATGTTATATATGGCATTGGAGGGTTTCTCCGCACTATATTCTTTTTAGAGCTAAGAACTTGAAAATTTACTGATTTCAGCGCAGTTTCTATATTCTTTGCCTTTGTGTTGGAGCTGATTGCAAACTGATTTAACTTCTTGGAATCAAAATGGGTCAAATGTGCAGGGACTGCAAATTCTTCCACTGAAGAACAAGGATCTTTATGGTTCAACTCAATGTCAATAGTCCAATATTCTTGTGCATGAAATTCATCAATTTCCATTTCTCTGTCACATATTAGGGCAAGTGCAGCAGATTGAACACGCCCAGCTGATTGGCAACCTGGTAATTTCCTCCATAATAATGGTGAAATATTAAATCCAATCAAATAATCTAAAGCACGCCGTGCAAGGTAAGCCTGGACCAAGTTTGCATCAATTACTCTAGGAGATTGCAGGGCACTCTTGATAGAAGTCTCAGTTATTTCATGAAAAACAACCCTTGCTATGCTAATACCTTCATGTAGAGCATCCTGCTGCTGCAACATCTCAATTATATGCCAAGCAATAGCTTCACCTTCTCGATCTGGATCAGATGCAAGAATAAGGTTCTCTGCTCTGAGGAATAAACACATAGCGAAAAAGAAAGTTAAAACTGAAGGTATTGGAGGTAAGGATAAGATAAAAGAAAGTACATTAGACATCACAAAAAATGACACAATTGGAAGAAGAGAAAATAAGGCATATTAGACATCACAAAACAAACGACACAGATGCACAAGCACAACAATGCAAACCATGTACAAAAAGCAAACCAAACTTAATAAAAGAAATACAAATGTGCATGTATGTCGTATGTGTACACATAAACTTAACAATCATTATCAAACTAGCCAAAAATACAGTTGCATGCAGGCCAAGCTAACAATAGAAGCCAGATGCATACCCATTTAAGGAAACTTTAATGCTTTTGAGATGAGTCCAGGCAGCAGAAGGAACCTCCCACACCATACTGAAGTCATCATCGGGTCTTACAGATCCTGACCTTGCAGCCAAGTCTCTAACATGGCCATGGCTAGGTAGCACCTCAAACATATCACCAAGATAATTCTGAATAACTTTTGCCTTTGTAACAGATTCCACCACCATAACAGACTTTCCCACTGGGGGATATAGCTGCTTGAAAGCGGTCCTTCCCTGAGATTTCCCCCTAGCATCCACTACGACGTTTGGCTTCTGTGGCAACTTATTAGCGTCTTTTGTAGCTTCTTTTTTTCTGCTGGAGTTACCTTTTGTCTTATTGGATTGTTGTTTGGTTGAAGCAGAATCTTCAGAAGTACCCCCGATTACATTTTTCTGAAAAACTGCACTGTTAGTTAAAATAATGCAATGAGAGGGGAAAAAAGGATTGAAAACATCAACCAATTGCAGACCTTTGGATCTTGTACAACATCCTGGTCAGTATTGTTACTATCTAAGCTCTTTGACTGATCATCCTTGCATACTGCTTCAACATTTGCATCATTGGTTGAAGAAATAGCTTCCTTCTTTTTCTTGCTCCAAGACTTCTTTTCATTCAAACCCTTGGATGCTTTCCTAATGGATGAAGAAGAACTAGATGAAACTAGATTCGCCTCCTTTGTAGCTCCAACCAACTGATCGCTTGAATTTGTTCCATCAACACTGGTGGAGCCTGAGGGCTCTGAAGCACTGATTCTCTTTTTCCTGGATGTAGCAACAGTCTTTGCACCCTTCCATTTTTTATTCAATCCTTCAAATGGGAATGTACTTGTTCCATACCTTACATATTTAACATTCTTATTCTCAGTTCCATTCAATGCTTCTGTAGTGTTAGAAAAAAACTTCCTTCCAAATGCTCTATAATTAGAAAGTTTAGGTGTAAAAGTTCCATTTAACAGCTGTTCGTTAGAAGCATTTGGTGATGCAGCAGAATGAGGAAATCCGAACGGTAAGTGGGAATATAGAGTGAAAACACTTGGCCCATCACGTGCACGATACTGCCCAGCCTTTGCACGTTCAGTCTTGATAGCAAATGTTACTCTGCCTTTTCTAAAAACAAGCTGACAACATCTGGCTGAATTAGAGGCAGTGGGAAATGGTAAAACAGGTATGCATTTGCTAGTATAATTTTGAAGAGTGCTGCCCTGCAACTGTAACACAGACGCCAAAGAAATAACACACTATCACCACCAGGCGACTGCACAATACTTGGAAAAAAGAGAAAGTTAACCGAAGTAACTAAAATTGTCAAATGGCAGAAAGCATTGACAGACATTCAAGCTGCAACTCTTTGTATGGCTTTCCTTATGAGATACGATAGACCAATACCACATAAGTTTTTAAAATGTTCAAAATTTTCCATTTCTAACATTTGCTGTAAAAGTCCGAAACGTATCCAGAAACAGGAGTGTATTGGTCTGAAAATTAAAAACTCAAATACAACCAACGAAACTGCAAAGAGAGACTGGTAGACAACAAATTATCGCACTGCCACAAAAACATAAATTGACTAAGCCACTCGAAAGCATTCAGAAAAATTACAAGTGAGCGGAAGTAACCAAAAAGTCAAATACCAGAAGTTTATACTTCTGAATCAGAATGTAAGAGAGTAACACATAATTCCAAACAGAAGCCAGTATGAAATTGCAGCTCTTGCAACTTTTCTCTAGAAAGATTGTATTGACTGTTATCACTTAAGTTTCTAAAATTCCATACAGTTCGTCTCTAATATATGCTGCGAGACAGACCTCTAAATCAGAATGTAAGAGTATAACTTAAATAATTCAAAAACAACATACCAAACAGCAAATAAAAATCGGTAGACAAACACACTACCACCGCGACAAACATATAAATTCACTCCAGAACAATTAGAAAACGAACAAGTAAGCGGAAGTAACCAAAAATTCGAACATCAAACGCTACAGAAATTGTAACTCTTTAAACGCAACAGAGATATATTATTTACCGGATAAGTTTTCAAAATACTTGCTGCCAGATAATTCTATCAACAAAAACGCAACAGTTTAAATATTTATAAACAGAAAAAACTGGATAGAACGAATAATAGGTAGAATATGAGAACCTTATCCATGAACGGACGGAGTCGCGAGGAAGAAGAAACAGACGGAGCTGTTGAAAATACAGAGGAAGAAATGGCGTTACTGGAAGAAGAAGCCAATAACAGGCTCCTCTGAAGCTGGCTCATTGCCTCAATAGCGACAATCGGCGAGCATATTCGGTTCGAAGCTTCTCTCGGCTAAGCTTGGGAGAGAGAAAGAGATGAACCCAGCTTGAGAGAGATAACAGAGGAGCTATAGAAAGAGGGTTTTGGGATGAGAGGTTTTGAGATTAAGTAAAGCAGCCACTCTCGCGCCATAGAAAGGGGGTTTAGGGTTATGTCACTCTTTATTTTACTGGTCAAGTAACACGTGCCATGCACGTAAAACTTATCTTTTATTTTATTATATAAAAAAATAGTAGAATTTATATAAATTGAATAAGATGCATAATTTTGTATTTTTTAAGATAGCTATGTGATCTAATATTGAAAAACAATTTTGCAACGTGAAAGCATACAAAATAAATAACTTGTTGTTAGTATCCACTTTATTATTATTAGATAATTTTATAATTTAAATGAATGAAAATACAAATTAATGTAACAATAAAAATATGTAAATTAAATTAAAACCACAGTCTACATTTCACAACTAAATAGATAAATAGTCTATTTAGGACAATATTTGACTAACACTCAAATTTAAAACTTAAACGTGTACTAACCAATACTCAAAAGATCTAAATGTTACGTAGTAAAATTTCATATTATCTTTTTTTCCCAGGTCTTCCAATTACTTTTGGCGTCATCGATAAAACACTTTAATCAATAGCGTTGAATCTCTTTACATTGTATGTACCGACGAATTTAGTATAGACCCGAAAGGACTCAAGTCTCTCTCAACTTTATGCTGTTTATATAATATACATACAAAAACTGAAATAATACAAATATCATAAGATAATTTAGCGGTAAAATTGTCTTATAGCCCTCTTTAGACCCAGGTTCAAGTTTCACTCTGTAGATGTCGTTGATTGTAAACAATTGAGGACAAAGGACTTTGGACAAATGTGATGATTTTATCATTATAAGATGGAGTAATGGGAAGAGTTGATGTTAACAACAAGATAATCTTTCTGGTTTGTGACTATTAACTAGAGTATTTACAAATATAACAAAATATCATAGTCTATTTGTGAACTTATCGATGTATTTCGTTTATCTACAAATAGACTATGATATTTTGTTTTATTGTGCTATTAATGATATTGTTGGTAAATTTTGAAATTTTGTTAGATTAAGTAAATATTTTCGATAATTTTCTAATTTGCCATTCTCGTTTTGAGCAGTTTTCTACTTTAAAATAATTTTCCTTTGATTAAATAGAATAAAGATCATTTTTCCAGAGTTCCATCTCGGGGTTAGGACCCGTGCGAATTCGTTTGTGGCAGGGTTCGCTTGAAGCCCTAAGGATCCGTTTCGAAGACCGGAAATTACAGCGGCGACCGACGAACAACCTCGCCGGAGCTGTCGAGGAATTGCAAAATCAAAGAGAGAGAGAAGGAAGGGAGGACCAAGAAAGAGTGTGAAGCAGCTGGGAGGCTGGTGTGAAAGACAAAGCTGGTTGGTGTAGATTTTCTGGCACTTGAAACATATATATTTTTTTTCTCTTTACTGGTTTTCACGAATTTTCGTTACGTAGCTGAGATTCTGATGTCGAAGAGTCGAAGATAAAGAAGTTATAGGATTTTTGTTCACGATGTTCAAATTACTGCAAGCTAGCGGTCTATGTATGTTTGCTCGTTTTCGAGGATTTTACTGTTGAACTTTCAGGATTAAGTAAAATGTAGTTGTTGATACTCACTTTCAAATTGGACGTGTTTGATTATCTGAAATGTGGCCGTGACAATTATAGCTTTTGATTCTTTTTGGAGGATGGATTGAGTGTAATGTAGTTGATTGACTTGTACTTTCAAATTGGATTTGCTTGATGATACGAAATGGGGCTGAGACGTAATTTTAGTTTTTGACAGTCTGGGATGATTAATGATTTGTTTATTTGCCAAATTTGTGCCTGTAGATTGAAGATTTTGTGGAGATTCAGATTGTAATCCAGCTGATTACTGATACAGAATTCTTGTTATCTAATGGATCGACAGTCTCAAGACTATGCAGCTGCTTCTGCCATGGCTGCATATGCACAACAGCAAAGACAAGCAACTAATATGCAACAACAGCAGCCGTTTGGATTTCATGGCCAACATCAACAATTTCCTCCATCTGTTCCAGGTCCCCCTTTCCTACCGCCACATCCTGCTATGCAACAGTTCCCTTATCACCACCCTATGCAGCAGCAACCACAACTTCACCCACATCATCCACCCCACCCTCACCTTCTTCATCTTCAACAGCAGCAGCAGCCACCACCAGCTTTTGCTCCTCATTTACCTCCTCCCATGGGTCCTTCACCTTTCCACGGTCCCTATGATTCTGCTCCTCCACCACCAGCCCCACCTCCTTCAGACCCCGAGCTCCAAAAACGGATAGACAAACTCGTGGAGTATATCATAAAGAATGGCCCTGAATTTGAATCCATGATACGAGAAAAACAACAGGACAATCCAGCATATGGCTTTCTCTTTGGTGGGGAGGGGCAGAGTTACTACCGTTATAAGCTTTGGCTAATGACTCGCCCCCATCTTGGAGGACCCTTCAATTCTCCCTTTCCATCTTCATCTATGGCCATGTTGCACCCTCATCCAAATCCTATGACAAGTCCATCTCCCCTTAATGCTCCTCCATTGAATTCTTCTGCATCAATAATTGGGGGTCCTCAAATGCATCAAACTCCTTTTGGTTCTTTCTATGAGCAGCAGCAGCACCATCAACAGGCTTTCGGTATCCCTGGTCGATCAGATTATGATCAATCTTCAAAATCTTTTAAAGGGCTTTCTGGACCTCTTCCCTCTGATGTTGCTTTGGAGCTCAACAATGTGCTCAACAACCTTACTGGTGCAAAAGAATCCATTAAAGGTGCTAAAACTTGGTTCATGCAGCGGTCTCCTTTTGCACCAGCCATGGCTGAGGCACTTAGAGACATGATATTTAACATAGACGATTCTGAGAAGCAACTTCATATTATATACCTTGTCAATGACATTCTTTTTGAGAGGTACACGACCATATGATTGCTTCTGTTATTGTTATTTGAATTTTATAATTTATTGGTTTGGTGCATTTAGCTTGCTGAAGTTCGTGATGTTGTTGAATACTGCTTACGGCTTTATTTTCTTGAACTTGTCTAAACTAACTGGTCGTGAAGTGAGGGATGTTCTCTCCTGTCCGGCTCCTTAAATAGAATCAATCAGATGATGGGTTTTTTTTTTAAGCTCTATTCAATAAATTATCATTTGCGTTAATCAACTAGTCTGATATAGTACAGCAATATAACAATTCAAGGTGTATTAGCTTTTCCTCATTAATTTTTCTTCCAAATTTTGCAGCATGATGCGAAGAATCAACTCAAAGGACCTTGACAACGAAGCTCTAGCATTCGAACCAGTTTTAGGTTCCATGCTTGCAAGAGTGTATCACAACCCTCAAATGAAGGAGGAAAGCCAGTTGAAATTACAGAAGTTGGTACAGTTCTGGGCGTCTAAGGAGATTTATGATCAGGATACTATTAACGCACTTGAGGGTGAAATGATTAATGGGATTCCCACTAAAGCTTTGCCAGGGCATCCAAAAGAGCTATCCGCGACAGTAGATTCAGCTACTGGTAGGTTTTTGGCTTTCTCTTTTGTATGCATTCGCTTATGTTCTCATTTGCAGAGTGCTTTTGTGAGAAAATGATATTTTCAGGTCACATGGGTAAAATCTTTGTTGAACTTTTTCTTGGTGCCATGCAGGATTGACACAGCATACAAACAACCACGCCGTGCACCAGTGGCAACCTGACAGGCAAGGCTCCATTCCAAGTTTTCCCGATCAAGAGCACCCGGATAAGGCCGTTCCCTCAGGCCAGGCGCTGCAAAGATCTGTGACGCCACAGCAATTTCTACCAAGTACAATACCCACTGCTGCTTTTGTAAGCTCCATTCCTTTGCCAACTTCTGTTCAACCACCAAACCAACAGCTCAATGCCCAATTAATGCCACCACAGCCTGCTGCTGTGGGTGAAAAATTGCCACCATATCCTTTGTTCCCTCCTGGTCTTATTCCTGGAATGGTGAGAAAAATGCAGATTGGAAGTGGAGTCCCATATTCTCCCATGAGCCCTTTGGATATTCCAACTATAATTCCTCCATCCAATATATCTCCCTCTGAAGTTCTTGAGAGAGTGTCTAAGTTCTTTAAAGAGATTGGTGAGGTTAATCCCTCAGAAGGACCCATGAATTCTGATGGTAAAGACGATGATTTTGAGTATGAGAGAGAGCCACCTGTACGAAAGGGTGGAGCTTGCATTCCTCCTCCTCCCAATCTTCAGGTTGACCCAGAGACAGGTGCTTACGCTGATGGAAGTGTAGATCGAAAAGGCTCGGGAAGATTAGGGCTTGGAGCAACGACCAATCCAAACGAGGATAGTCAATATGATGATGTTTATACTTCTTATAGAAAACAAAGAAGTACCAATTACCACTCCTCTATGAGCGCAAGGGCCACAACAAAGTGAAAAGAAACAGTTCAATTTATTACTAGGAGTGACCTCAGAGTTTGCAACATGTAACATACCAACCTTTTTCCGTTTTCTTCTAAGTTTTGCTGGATTTGATCATCATTATTAGGTCATTAGCATCGGACTCGACCAGTTGAACTCTGTATTTAGTTCTGATCTAAAGAATCATTCTTGAGAAGACAGACGTTACGAACTGAGATTCAGTTTTTTTTTTTTTTTTTTCTTCGAATTTTGACTTCTCGAGTAAATTGATCATTGAGTTTCGTGGTGCATGGATGCTATACAACAGTTGGCTTACTCAATTATTTGGGAAATTTCTTGTTAAAGCTGTTCTTGATGGAGCTCACAGGGATGGCTTGTTTGGCAAAAGCAGATCCAAAGTAACTTTTCTTACCTTCACTATCACACATTTGTATATAACTTTATATGCATAACATGTGCACTTATTACCAAATTTTACAAAATAATTTGATATACATGAAGAAAGAAATAGGTCATAAACTTTAAACAAGAGTCAGAAGATGTTCCTCAACATATGAACTATAGGTATAATGTGTCAATTAAATCACAGATGATAGATATTTATGGATGTATTGGTCTGTTTATTTTAGTTTAGCAATTGTGGAAGTAGAGATCAAATCATCGACCTTGCCTTTATCCACTATTTGAATTGGTTCTTTATCAAATTTTAATTAAAATATGATATATAACATTAATTATGGAAGATTTTAAGTGTATGGCATCATCACATGTTGCTTGGGTCCATGACTTAAATTAACGAATATGTTGACAGATATGATGCAACTTAGATATTTTTCTTCAACTAATATGTTTTTCTTCCCTTTCCTTTTTAATCAAAAGTGGTTATGGTATTACAGATTGGGTTGACTAACTTTAAATTTTGGTTTGGGTTTGGTTGAATTATTGGGTTAGTATTTTGTTTCTAATTAATTTTAAATACTTAAATTTATCTACAACAAATGACTATTACTCCAATGTTAAATGCCAAAATACATATATTTATTGTGGGGTCAATTTGGTGAAAAGAATAGAAAAAAATTAACCTGTTTCATTTTCGAACGTGGATTAATTTCGAAGGGACAAAAAGTTCATAGGTTAGTTCGAACATCTTTTCTTCACAAGTACAAAAAGAACATACATCTAAGATCACTAAGTTTCAAATTTGTGACTATTTCGGTCTTTAAAATTTCAATTTGTGTCAAATAAGTTCTTAAATTTTAGAAACGGACAAATATGTTTTTAAATTTTCAAATTCAGGTAATAATTCATGAATTTTTCAAATTTTTGTCTAACAAGTCATTGACTCATTCATCCATTTTAAAATCGATAGACATACTAAAAACAAAATCAAAACTTTTAAGTTCTCTAATAAACATAAAATTCAACTCTATATCTAATACAAAAATTACTTTTTAAAACTTTTGCCTACGTCAAAAGTCTATTGAAATCATAATCGAAATTCAAAAATCGTTCGACACCTCATAACGAAACTCGTAATTTAAACTTTAGGGAGACTTCATGTTACACTTCCAATGCCCTGAGGTAAATTTGTGTGTATTTAGATTCCAAACCCATTGCCATTGGACAAGATTTTTGTATCTCTATACATAAAGCTTCATTGGGACAGCCTTATGGGTAAAAATATTTCCAAATATCTCAAATTTTTTTCTCTTCAAGGCAAGAATCAGATGGGAAAATTGTCCACTTCTTTAGTATATTTTTTATATTTGGTGAAACCAAAGTGCAATCCACCAGTTGAATTTTTAAAATAAAATTTAAAAAAAAAAGAAAAAAGAAAAAAGAAAAAAGAAAAAGTGAAATCCACCAAATATCAAAAGATATTAATGGCCATATTTCTTTTCCATTATGTATTTGTACTTTTTCTGAATCAAATCAGGTTTAAGCTTAAAAAAGTCATATTAAATGTGTGTTATTAATTTCAAGGTTAAAATTTTGATTCTTCATTTTATAGGGTTGCATCATCGATTGATTGAAGTTGATTTTTCGACCAAATCGTTACCGAATTGATATGGTTGATTTAGTAATGTTTAAACCAACCTCAACTATGAAAGAGTACAAACCAACAATTGTTTGATCGATCAGTCAGTTTAGGTTGTCTTAATTCTTTGAAATTTTCCTAAAAATGTTGTCGATTTCGATTTTTTCCAAAGTTACACTGATCGAGTCTCTTCTCATCTATGACTAACCGCCTTAGGTTCGGTCGATTGATGTTTTGGTCTATTATGTTCACCCCTACCATCCCATATATAATGAAGAAAAGAATTATTAACATGACTCATTTCATGACCTTGCATAAGTGTAATTTTGAAATGTAGTTTATGGATCTACTCCACTATATCTTAAATTTAACTCATTTATTTACGTGGAAAAATCGAGCATAGTTTAATAGATTTAGTTATATCGTGAATGCTCCCAGTTGAAGAAGTCGTATTTTTAATCTCTAGAATCTCACTTGTTGTCGTTGGAGATAAAAGAAAAAAAAGTTTTATGTAACTTTCATTGTCTTATCATTTAAGGTAATGTTATTTCAATTTTACACTAACTAACACATCACGTTATGCCGGACAATAAAGTTTCACGTAAAAAAGGAAAATGTCACAAATTAAAAAAAATAATAACAATTTATAATTTAAACTACATGCTAAACGTTTGTGTTTTGGTTCGATAAATCTTTAATTTTTGTAAAGTATTTAACATGTCTCATAATCCTTCCCTTTATGTTTAATAGGTCTTTAAACTTTTAACAACGTTAGATTAATTCGTGAACTTTCATTATTCTATTCATTAGACTTTGACATATCGATTTCTTTTATAAAATTATCGGATATGTTTAACATAAAATTGAATGTTATATCTAATAGGATATTAAACTTTAAACACGTGTCTAGTCAATTTATAAATTTTAAAAAGGTCGTAACTATTTTTTAGTGGAAAAAAAAGTTTTAGATTTTTTTTTTTTAAAAAAAAACAAGTATTTAAGTGTTATATACAATAAGAATTTCCCTTGATTTTTTTTTTGCTGTCTTATTTTATTTTAATATATATATATACACACACACACTTTTTAGATGTCTAAATGTGTTCAATTTTTATTGTTAGAAATAATAATATTAGTTGGTATTGACAAATTTATTTACTAAAAGTGTGATGACTAAATTTAAATTCTTTAAAGAACAAAGAAAAAAAAATCCTTACATGAATTTAAAATGATATTTTAATTTTAAAAGTTGAGATAATATCCGTTTATACTCGATACTAATAATGGTATCAATTTAAATCTTAAACTTTTGTAACTATACCATTTTATACTTTCCATTACACTCTCTCCCCCATTAAAAAATGAACATGACGTGAAACTTGTAAGTTATAACTTTATGAATTAAACATCTAAACTTGTACTAAACAATACCTTAACTTTCTTAAACCAATAGTGTGGACTCTCAATTGTGTTTTGATTACATTTTCAAATTATTAAATTTAAAAATAAGTTGCTTTGAAAAAAATTCATGTGTTTGACATTCACCTAATTTTGAAAATTTGAATTTATATAATAGTGTGGTTTAAAATAAACCTTTAAAAACTACTTTTATAAAAATAAATTTTGAGGATTTAATAGTTAATCTCTCTAATTTGCATGAAACACTTCAGCCACCACCTTCAGTTATCCTCGCCAGCCAACCTCCGACAACCGTCTCTACTGAGCTAACACAGACCAACATTCGATCAGGTGTCCAGCTACCGTCGCTAGTGAACCTCTGACCACTGTTTTTCAAGCGATCGTCGACAGTCAATTTTCGTCTACTTTTTTTCTTTTTCACAACTTCTTCCAGCCAACCTCCAACGACTGCTTTCCAACAATGGTCACCAATGAAACTTCGAGTGACCGTTTTCTAGAGAACCGTTGTAGGACAACCTTATATTTTTAAAATTTTGTCATTTTAGTCCAAATAGCCTAAAGAAAGCCAATCATTTTAGGGGAAACTTGTGAGATTGAAATTGTTCATGTGGCTGGGTTGGTGTTGGGGGGGGGGGGGGGGGGGGGGGGAGGGGGGGGGGGGGGGGGGGGGGGGGGGGGGG
>JBBPDJ010000017.1:2566879-2585448 GCA_037974625.1 Cucumis cinereus
AAACTAGCCGTTAGACACAAACATAAAATAATATTAAATTCATTTATTTAAAAATAATATTAAAATCATTTTCTTTGAAAGTCAATACAAATAATCAACCATGTGTTTCTCCTCCATAAGCTCCACATGTAACTTACTAATTGAAACTAATTTGATGATTTGGCCGCCACGTCATTGTCCTGAGTATTTTTCTGTTAAGTTTGTTTTGGCTATAACTTCTTCTTTTAAACTTCGATTTGGGCAATTCAAATTGCGTGGCATTCATAATTTTGAGCTCTACACAATAGACTCACCAAAACATTAGAATTATTAATAAATAAAATTATGTTTGTTATCATTAAAACATTGATTAATTAATTAATTAAAATTAATTAATTTGAGATTAAGGGCCAAAAAGCCAACAATTGTATTTTCTATTTGAGAAAATAATTATTAACTAAATAATTATGGTAAAGGTCTATTTCTATTTATTTTATCATTAAATTCTTATATGCATAGTTGATATATGTTTATATATAGATATTTAAAGAAAATTCAAAACATATATAATTGTTTGTTTTATTAACACTTTAATGACAAACTGTGTATGTCATCTTTTGTTACAATATTTAGAATTTTTTAAAAAAAGAAAAATAACAAATGACTAACCAACAATATTTTACATAAAAACTAAATTAGACAATCATTTTGGAGTGATTTTCGGTCAATCACTAAGCAAAAATCACTTATTACTTAATACCTTCAAAATCAATTTGAAATGATTTTATATTACTTTAACCTAATATTGATTTTCCCAATGCTTGACTTTCGACCCATGTTGATTAAATAGACGCTCATATTAATATCCGTTTTGTGTCTTCGGTTTGACTCCGTCTCCATCGATCGAGATGGATACCCTAGTATCAGTGTGAATATATATATTTTTTGAAGTAGATATTTTATAGTAATTTTGGTTATTGAGAAATTCATAAAATTAAATAAGAGTTGGCTATTTTCATCTAAAATCCCCACTTAAATTATTTTGAGCTTTTTCAACAAATAATTAATTTTGTATATTAACCCAATAAACACGAGAAAGAAACTTGTCATGTCTTTGGCACATTAATTAACTTATAAACTTATCTATCACGTACAAAAACTTAAACAAATTTTATTTTTTTCTTTTCAATTGCATCATTGATTGAGATTGAAAGAAGAAATTTCGTTTTTTTTTTAAATTTACGATATATTATTTTAAGGTTTAAATCGACACAATTATTATTCAATTCTAAGAATTAAATTAATAAAATAAATTTTTTAATTAGGGTTAGAATTAATACAATTATCCTTCCAAAATGTCGAAATTTCATTTTGTCGTATGTTTGACTACGTTTTCTCAAAAGTATTCTTATAAACAAGCTTGTTTGGTCGATAGATACTCAAAGTGCTTCTATTAATGTCAAACTACTATAAGGTATAGACAACACGTGTGCGCAAAGCATGTAGTATCAAACCAGTTAACTATAAGACTATTATTAAATGAATTATTATGGACTAATAATTTTAAATTTGTATTTAAATTCAATTTTTTTTATCTTCTTGTTAGTACAAATGATTAGTCGACCTAGTAGTTGAGATCGTCAACAAAATTGGTGGTTGTTGATAATTCAGAGGTGGTCTTCATTGAAGTTATCATCAGAGATAGTCGTCGGAGTAGGATGCACAAAGGTCAGTCAGAGTGAGGTCACGATAGTCCTCGACGGTGATAGTCGAGTGAAGTCATTGGAAACTTTGAATAGAGAGCGAGTTGGGGTATGTTAGGGTGAGCGTTGGGTTGAGATGGTTAAAATAGTCAACTAAACTTCATCAACATTTTAAGTTGTTGGGTCAAACATTGAGTTGATAATTTCAACCAACTCTATTCAATTTAAGTTGGTGAATCAAATACTCTCTTATAATCGGGTCTCCACAATGATATATATACCCTTTTTTTTTTTAACTAAGTGACTTTAATATTATTTTAAAATGTTATATGATTATACAAAATATTTCTAAACTTTGGAATGTTAATTATGTCCATAAACTTTGAAATTTTTTATTTTTAATCTTGAATTTAAAATTTTATTCTAAAAGATACCCATTGGAGACTCTTGTTTTCTTTCTTCAATTAAAATAAAAGCTAAAATGGACATATAATTGATAATGTGTAGGCATGTGTGACACAATGGGGGTGGCAATAAATAAATAAATAAATATATTAATTATGTACATGACTTCAATTTTTTTAAATATAAATATATAATGTAGGGAAGGAGAGAACTGAACCTCTAATCTCGAAATTGATGTCTGATAGTACAAACATAATGTACTATGTTAGTTGTGTTACTTTCATTTTGTCAATTATATACATGATTTCAACAATAACTTTTAAGTTTAATTAAATGGCAATAACGTAATTACTTTACTCTTCTATAGTTCGTAAATATAGCATAATGACAACCTTTAAATTTCTTTCTTCATTTATTTCCAAGAACATGATTGAAACCTATAATTACGGTAAAAAATGAAAGATTTTAAAGTATACGAACATGATTGAAGTCTATATGGAAAGTACGAAATTATTTGGTATAATTCAACTTTAATAAAGAAAAATGTAGACACTATTACTCACCCCCCAACCCAATACATATACCTACGTAATTCAATCATTCGAAAGAAATATTTTTTCCGTCTCTAAATTTTGAATATAATTTTCGTTTGATCTTTATAACTAGGATTGTTTAGAGGTCGGAGGCTCATTCTAAAAAATAGTACAACGCATAACTAGGATTGTTTTTTAGTACATCGAATCATTTTCAATCTTGCAAATGAAATATAAAACTAAAAAAAAAATATAAAAAACAATTATTTTTAATTATAGTAAACTAAATCAAAATATAGCAAAATATCACCGTCTATCTACAAACCACAATAGATAAAGATATAATATTGTTTGTGTATATCTGAATCATGTAGGAACATATAATTGTTTATATTGATCGATTGTAGTCTATCACAAATAGATTATGATATTTTAAAATATTTATAAATATTTTTAAAAGTTTTATAATCTTAAATAATTTTTTTATAAAAAAACTAAGAAAAAAACATTAAATTAAATAAGGTTACATTATTTAATATATTAATAAAAAACTGTTTTTAAAATGATTGTGTGGTTGTGGATCACAAAACAGTGCCATAAAATAAATAAAGCAATAGAAAGTGAGGGACTTTAAAGCAATTGGGTTCACAATTTTGATGCTAAATTGGAAAATGGAAACCTTTTTTTTTTAGAATTTCCAAATATGCCTGACAGCTAATCACATAACTAATTATTAATTAAACTTTATTAATCATTAATCACTCAGTTTAACTAATTAAACTAAAATTATTCTTTCCTTATCTTGATTTTGAGCAATTAGAGTTGCGACAAACACGGTCTATTCTGACAGCTTTAATCTCCCCTCATTTTAAAAAATAAATAAACCCAAAACATATATATATAAAATGATAGAGTTCATTCTTGTGAATGATGACGTGCATTGTTATTATTATTTTTTTATTATTATAAGTAGCTAAATATATAATTTTTTTAGAGTACAACCGCTCGTGTTTGGAGGATTTTAACCTAACACCTCTATAATGAAATGTCGTGTCAGTTATGGTTGAGTTAAACTCGTTTTAATTCAGCTAAATATATATTTTATTACCTTATATTCATGAAAATTTTTGATATGTTTCTTTTTGTTACAATATGGATTGAAAATCGATCATTTCACTCTTAAGTTGATAGTACCAAGCACTGTGTATTCTCATTTCGACAAAGTTTAGTATATATTTATATAATCAACCTCGTGTATGAAATAATTTAATTGAAGAATAGGATATATAAAGTTAAGATTGAGATGATTTGTTAGTTTGCGGATAATTCAACTAGTTTAGGCATATATAGATTGGAGCTTTGAATTTTTTGACTTCCTTCGTTGTTGAATTAATAATAATAATATTAAATATTAAAACGATTATTTTTATTAGGTAGTTTATTTAATTTAAGTGTTCAAAGAACAAGATCATAGAAAACTTCTATTCTTCTAACTTCAAATTCATCATTCTCGTATTGTGTGTTCTTTAATTTTTTTTTCTCTCATCGTTTTACACTGGAGTTACAATTTTTTGTCACTCGACCGTTTTGACTTATTCTATAATTATAGTCTCATCTATTAAAAAAAAAGTAGCATGGTCTTATTGAAATCATTACGAGGTAAAAATAAAACAAAGAGATTAGTACGGACGAGTTCATAAGACCATTTTTCACATTGTATCGATGGTTCAATCGCTAGACACACGATTATTGAATTCAAATAAAAATATTTTGTTCTTTTAGAGTTTAGCCAAACAAAATTTGTTTTAGTTAATCAATCATATGCCCTATTAATTAATTAAAAGTGCAAGTTTAGGCTTTAAGTTCGTTAACTATAGGATCAAACAAAGTCTATAAGAAGGTTAGATTTCAATCATCCGGTCTCATTACATACCTTTTACACACAAACCATTGAAAAATTGGTGCCTTAAATTTTAATCACACGCACACACACACTGGTCACCTTTACGTTACAAATATGAAAAAATGACAAAAGTAATTATCATTTTGTCATATTTAAAAATATTTTAAGAAATTTTATCGTCTGAAATAATTTCTCCAAAGTTAATTGTACATGGTTATTTTTTTTTATTGAATAATATATTATTTATTTGAATTATAAAATAAAAAGAAATGAGATTTGGACTATTTCAAAATCGAAAATGTTATAAAATATATCCAAACATCTTATAATTTATCATTTATCCATAAAATGTTAGAAAGACGAAAACACCCTTCATAACGTCTCGCTTCCACTGATATGGGAAAGACTCTTGCGAGTGCTACCGACTGGGATTCTTTTCATTTCTTATTTATTTATTTATTTTTGTGGATAAAGACGTAAATTCAAAATTAATTTTGTACTTTTTGGCAAAAAATAAATCAATAATTTTGTACAAAGGAACGAATATTCCTTAAGATTCCGTAGGGCAAACAAAACCCCAAGGCTTAAAAATAAAAAAAAGAAAAAAAAAAAGAAATAGAAAGTCTCATTTGATAATATTATTGAAATTTATGAGTTGAAAAATATACATTATTATTAATATTATTAAAACAAAATTATTATTATTATTCTAAAATTTGTGAATACATTGACAAAAGAAACTTAATAAATAGTATAAAATTTGTGGTAATATTACGGTGTTCTTTTTATTAATGTACATAATATTATGGTCAAATTTAATTGTTAAAAGATTATTCTATTTCTCCACGTTGAGTTTTCAAACACGAGTGAGTTGAACTTAGTTTTCTTCTCTATGGTGATACGATGCCACAAATTTTATGGCGGGCTCATATTCTTACGAGTAAGTTGTTTGGAAGAGTATGCTTCTTCTTCTTTACTATTTACTGTGAGTTGTCTATATACCTTATTATTATCTCATGACTTAATTTTGTAGTTTTGAAAATGTATAGAGTGAAAAAACCGAAGTTCTAAACTCTCAATCGAGATATAAATCTTTGCAACCAAAATTGTCTTAAAAGTACAAAAATGTGAACATATAACTAATTGTAAATAAAAACATTTAAATTTATATATATATATATTGAAAAATAGAGTTATTTGCAAGAGTAAAAAATAGATAAAAGAGGTAATATGGTGTTTACTATCGAAGTTTTGAATGCTAACTTAAAAAAAAAAAGTTAGGCCAAACAACCTCAATTATACAAAAGTAAATAAATAAACAATCCTCAAATAATTTTATTATATTATTATTATTATAATAAATATTTTCGCCATTTCATAATAGAAAATAATTTTTAAAGAATTATATATTCTCTTTAAAACTATTTTGTTTAAAAAACTAAAAAACTATTTTGGTTTTAAATAGTTTGTTATTTAAAATATATTTTTTAAAAATTCAGAAACTTATCCATTGCAACTTCAGTAAAAAAAAAAAAAAAAAAAAAAAAAAAGAAAAGAAAAAGGAAAAAATGGTGGGAGTTCGGTGGAAGAGAGAGAAATGAGAATGGGCGCCATGCCATGATCGAATCTATCTGGACGTTGGATAAACAGGTGAGACCTGTTTTTGACAGTTGGGTTCTTCTTCTTCACGTTCTGTAATTCACACATCAGAAGAAGAAAGAAGAAAGAAGAAAGAAGAAGAAGAAGAAGAAGAAGAATCGCATCCAATTCTCTTCAATTTTTATATTAATACTCTAAACCCAATCTCAATTCTTCACCTTCTTATTCAAATTCAATTCTTCACTTCTTCATCTTCTTCACTGTTTTGCTTAGCTAAGCCATACGCTTCCTTCCCCTTTTTCACTCAATTCTTTAGCTGTTAAAAAATAAAGCTATTCTATTACGTGACCATTACCCCACATGAACCTGCTGATACCTTTCCTCATAATGTGGTTTTTTAGAGTCTTCAATCCCATTACAAATCACACTCTCTCACTCTCTTCTTCTCCTCCTCCTTCTCTGCTGCATTCGTTTTTGTTCTCTCTCAAATGATGGAATAACCATCCATTCAAGTGTTTTTCTTGGTGGGGTTTATTGATTTTCAAATGGGGTTTTGCTTTAAGCTTCTTCTTCGTCGGCTCTGATTTTTCTTTTTCTTTTTCTTTTTTTCGTTTTGGAGATTTGGGGTTCGTTCCTTTTTTTTTTTTTCCTTCTTGCAGTGTGTTTAAGAAATGGCACCGAGATTCGGGTTTTTGTGTCGGTGGGGTAAAGAGAAAGACCCTCAAAAGGGAACTCCGGTGGTTGTAACAATGGAGACACCTAACTTCTCCGTCGTGGAGATCGACGGTCCCGACGCTGCATTCCGACCGGTGGAGAAAAGTAGAGGCAAAAATGCCAAACAGGTCACATGGGTTCTTCTTCTAAAGGCCAATCGAGCCGTCGGTTGCATAACTTGGCTTCTTACAGTTCTTTGGGCATTGTTGGGAACAATCAAGAAGAGGCTGATCTACAGACAAGGAGTCGCCATTGAAGGCGGGAAGTTGGGAAGAGGGAAGTTATTGTTTGGAGTTATTAGAGTTTTCTTAGTAACTTCTATTGCCATTCTTGCTTTTGAAATACTTGCTTATTTCAAAGGCTGGCATTATTTCCAGAACTCCAATCTCCATATTCCTCAAGCTTCTGAGTTGCAAGGATTCCTTCATTCACTCTATGTAGCTTGGTTAACTTTTAGAGCAGACTACATTGCTCCCCTCATTCAAACACTCTCTAAATTTTGCATTGTTTTGTTCCTTATACAATCAGTGGATCGTATGATCCTTTGTTTTGGTTGCCTGTGGATTAAGTACAAAAGAATTGAACCCAAGATTGAAGGGGATCCCTTCAAGTTGGATGATGTGGAGGTAGCTGGGTACAAGTATCCAATGGTTCTTGTTCAAATTCCCATGTGCAACGAGCGAGAGGTAATGACCCTTTTCGATCTATTTCCCCTTTGTTTCTCTATTTTTTAGTATGTGACAAATCTGAGTTCAGGATTCTTCATAATTATTTAGCTTTTCAGTGATTTGAATTGTAGGAGAGGTGAGGAGTGAACATAGCATGTGAGAGCAATAGATCACAAATATTTAAATAAATTAGGCATTAAACAGGCATAAAAAAACAAGTGAGATTATACTACATGCTTCTCTTGTGTTGATGTAGCTTTTATAAGTTTTTATCTGTATGTTGGAGTAATCAACGACAGTTAGTAGTTCTCGTTGTAGTTTCAGAAGATAACGTTAGATTCCAAATGTAACTGACTTTACAACCATTTTATGCAGGTTTACGAGCAATCTATCTCTGCAGTCTGTCAGATTGATTGGCCAAGGGACCATTTACTAATTCAAGTTCTTGATGATTCTGATGATGAGAGCATCCAACTGTTAATTAAAGCTGAGGTTGCTAAATGGAGCCAAAAGGGGGTAAATATAGTGTATCGCCATCGATTAGTAAGAACAGGATATAAAGCTGGAAATCTCAAGTCTGCAATGAGTTGTGATTATGTTAGAGACTATGAGTTTGTAGCAATTTTTGATGCGGACTTTCAACCCAATCCAGATTTTCTTAAACTGACCGTCCCTCATTTCAAGGTGGAAACAACAAAACACACTTCTTTCCCCCACGTTCTTTGTGTATGTAAATTTTGTTAATCTTCCTGTCCCTTGCATTTTTTCTTTTTGCAGGATAACCCGGAGCTTGGGTTGGTTCAGGCCAGATGGTCTTTTGTGAACACGGACGAAAACTTGTTGACACGCCTTCAAAATATTAACTTGTGTTTCCACTTTGAGGTAGAACAGCAGGTTAATGGGGTGTTCCTTAATTTCTTTGGTTTCAATGGCACTGCTGGTGTTTGGAGGATTAAAGCCTTGGAGGAGTCTGGAGGATGGCTTGAAAGAACCACAGTAGAGGATATGGACATAGCTGTGAGAGCCCATCTTAACGGCTGGAAATTTGTATTTCTAAACGATGTTAAGGTAACCGAATCTGTCACTTCATTAGGTTGAAGAAACTATGATGTCAACTTGACTTGTCTAAGTATCTATCTTGTTGGATAACAACTTGAGCATAACTTCAATTATCAAAAGAAAATCTGTATTAATACAATGAATATGCTTGTTTTCATTTAATTTAAACCTTCAGAAATTTTCAAATGTAAAATTCAGGTCCTTTGTGAAGTTCCTGAGTCCTATGAAGCTTATAGGAAGCAGCAACATCGTTGGCATTCTGGTCCTATGCAACTATTCAGGTTGTGTCTTCCAGCAGTCGTAAGTTCTAAGGTACGGTCTAAGTTCACGTTCTGATACTTTAACTACTAGTCGCCTCATCATTGCATAACGATGAAGAGATGATGCCTTGCACCTTTTATAATGCAGATATCAACGTGGAAGAAGGCAAATTTGATACTGTTGTTTTTTCTATTGAGGAAGCTTATCCTTCCATTCTATTCCTTCACTTTGTTCTGCATAATTCTTCCTCTAACCATGTTCGTACCAGAAGCCGAGCTTCCTGTATGGGTGATCTGTTATGTCCCCGTTTTCATGTCATTACTCAACATTCTTCCATCCCCAAAATCTTTTCCTTTTATTGTCCCCTACCTTCTTTTTGAGAACACCATGTCCGTCACCAAATTCAACGCCATGGTATCTGGCTTATTCCAGTTAGGTAGCTCTTATGAGTGGATTGTGACTAAAAAAGCCGGCAGGTCCTCAGAATCCGACTTACTGGCTGCTGCTGAAAGGGACTCTAAGACAATGAATCAAGCGCAGATCTATAGAGGTGCTTCCGAGAGTGAGATTTCTGAGTTGGCCCACTTGAAGGAACACAAAGAAGTAGTCTCTGCACCTGTCAAAAAAGTTAACAAGATATATCGGAAAGAGCTAGCTCTCGCGTTTCTTTTACTGTTAGCCTCACTCAGGAGTCTCTTGGCTGCACAAGGAGTCCACTTCTACTTCTTGATGTTCCAAGGTGTAACCTTCCTCCTTGTAGGCCTTGATCTAATTGGAGAGCAAATGAGCTGACTTCACACAATTGAATCGAGGATCATGATGGATAAACAACATTTTCTTGTGCTGTAGCAGCAAAGTTCTGTTTGTGCAGTATAATTTGTTCCACCGAGGGAATTTAACTCTCGGTAATCAAAGATGCTGAACCCGACCTCCAATTCAATAAAAAGAGACGACATCGAAGTCTTCTAAAGAACATCTTTCTTTGGATCACCCTTCATATCATACACACCAGTCACCACCTTCATTCTTCCCTTACACACTCATACAGCATCTGTGATTGTAATCATTCATAAGCTGTTTCAGCAGTTTAGTGTTTATTATGCAAATAAGTTCTGCTTTATTATTTCCACAGCCACCATTAATTCTTTCTTGGGTATAGTTTTGGCCTTTCCAAGACCCCGTCGTACACAGAAACCAAACCGAACCAAACACCAAACCGAACCAAACGATCAGTTTGAATCAAGCTGCCTTTGTTGTATGGTTATATATATATATATATATATATATATATATATATATATATCATATTTTTCACTACTTCAATGATGGCCCTTTATTCTTTTAATCTACTGCAATTTACTTGTGCTGCAAAGTACAGAGCTAGTGTCGGCAGGTTAAGTTTGATCAGAGGTAGATTGAATGTTTTGGGTGGCTAAGATTGTTAGTTCAGATACCTTTTCAATCCTTATTAGAAGGCTACAGAAATATTTGTGGGGGGCAGGATCTAGTGTGGGCATATGCTCTGATTCTTTTTTTTTTCTTTCTTTCTTTTTATTTTATTGTGTTGTTGTGGATAGTGCCCCTACTATTGCTATTGTCCCTGGTTGGTGGAATGATTTAATGACAAATGTGGCCATTGTTTTCTTGACTGGTTACGTATGGCCCTTTTTAATTAAAGCTTTGCTCTTTCTATGGAAAAACTATGATTTGACAAACTGAGTCCTGACCCACCTCTCTTGCACGTTTTCAAGTTGGCGTTGAATATTAACTGGATTTTCATTTCATAAGTTTAGGGTACCAGTGGGCCAGCTTTATTTTAACTAACTTACATTATCTCTGTCTGAGATTACTCTCTCAAGTCAAATGCTATCTGGGAAAACTCTCTTACGACATATTATATCCTAAAAGTGTTCTCGACGAGTTGAAGGATGTTTCTCAACCTTTTCGCTTATATCCACAGCATCTTTGATGAGGTAATGAAGTTGTATCAACAAAAGATATTGTCCCTATTTGGTTTAGATTTAGTTCTTGATCTTATATTTTGAAGAATGTTGATGAATTCTGGTGCTCTGATGAATAGAAGTGTAGCAACTACAATGAAAATTGTTTGAAAGGCCTCTAGGAATTGGTTGAGTTCCAATACAAACATAAAAAGTTAGAAATGAATGAATGAAAGTTGAAAAAAAAAAGGGTAATATTATACAAGTGAATATCTTATTACAGTCAAAGATGAGACTGTTCTTGAATGGTTTTTTTCTGTTTCTTTTTTTTCAACAAGTTAATCATCTGGTTCTTCAGAAAAGTCAGGCTCGTCAGGCTTTCGAAGTTTGGATAAGTTGACATCCTTGAGCTTTTGTGCTCCTCTACGTGTGTTTGCAGCAAACCTTGAAGCCAATATGGTGACACCAAGGTTTTGTTTTGCTTGAGAGTAACTTGAGCGTGGAGTATTATGTTCTTCCTCTTCTTGTTCGGCTTCATCGGCCACTGGCTTCTCGGGAGTCAATGAGAAAGACTCCTGCAAGCTGAGCGACTTCGCTATGATTCTCCTTTTGAAGCGACGCCATGCTGCCTGAATGAAGCATGCTGCCCAAGTTCTCCAGTGATAAGAGTAAAACCGGAAGGTGTGCTGAAGCTTCTTGCTATGAAGTCGTCGAAACTGGTTAGCGACGAATTTGAGATCCTCTGCACGTAGAGCAAAGGCTTCCACTTCAGTGATTGCTCGAACTGTTCTAGTAGAAGATGGTAAGCTGATTGATGATTTTGGTAGCAATGCCCAAGCGAGAAGCTCTTCACCACAAAAATCGCCAGGTCTTAAGGTTATCGAATTGAAAAAACCCGATCGTCCTCCATCCGTTGTGGAACTCTCGAGCATCCCTCGAATGATAAAGAGCATCTCAGTAACAGGATCTCCTTCACGAACAATGTAAGTACGTTGTGTACATAGAGAGGAAGCCAGTCGCTCGCATATTGCATCGAGTAGTTGATCATCCATTTGTGCAAAGAAAGGAACCTGCAATCTCAAAAAACAAGAGGTCAATTCAATAAGTTTCAGAATCTAAATGTTCTCAGCTCACTTAAAATGAGAAGTTCCTTCACATACAAAGAATAAAGATTTCATACAATTTTGAAACTTTTGGACTTAATCTAATTGTTTGGATTGTAAATTTCTTTAATCCAAATAATTCTTATTAAAAAGTGAACCCAATCCAACCATAAAACATTTCGGTTGGATCATTTATTTAAATTCTTTTATTCTAAAGAGAAAGCAAAATGTTAATACCTAGAAGTTTAAGATGATTATTTTCATATGTTATACGTGTGTATCATTACATCGTAGGGATGTAAAAAAGGATATACATTTTTAAATTAATAATAATAATAAGTTTGGGTTATTTTAGGTGAACTCGTGAATCAGTCTAACACATAAAAATTTCATTTATTTGAATCCAATCCAAACCGCATGGATTGGGTTGATCGGTTTTTTTCGAATCATTGGGTTTTTTTTAACAATCCTAAATTCAGGTTCAGTTTGTGTGATGCGTTGTGCAAGTAAAACAGAATTGAACAATTCAGGATGAGAGGTATAAACAAAAAATTAGAGACTTAGAACAGAGCTTACACGTCGAACAAGGTCGAGGCACAAGTGACGCTGAATATCTCGACGGAGATCTGTAGGCAGGCCTTGTAAGATCGACTCTTCGTCCACTCCTCGTGTTGCGAGCCACTTATATTGAACAAATCTCCTCACACGTTCTTGTAAATCGTGAGGGAGTTGTCGATGTTTCATCCATTCCTCAGTGTCTCGACGCTTGACCCTCCATTCCTCCAGTCTCACAGTAATGGATTGCAAATAGGTCTGCATTATAACACTAAGTTTGAGAGAGAGAGAGATGGAATAAAAAGTACATATCAACTTATTTATGATAGATAGATTTGAAGTGAACCAGATAACTGGCAAAGATAGAACACACTCTTTAATCTTTATGCTATAAATAAATGTAAGACAGACTATAAGAACAAAGTTGACATGTTGATTAAGAAGTTTATAGAAGCATGACAAAGGTTATCATATGATAAAGTCTTCACTTTTCAAATAATTGCCTTCCAAAATGAAGCCATGAATACAAACATTACACATAATATATTTGTCACTGTATTAGAATTTATCATACAAAACATAATCAGTGCTTACGAGGGTGGAGGATTGAACCCTCCTCTCAAGAATAGAGTACATATCAATTATTTGCTGAGCTAAACTTGTTTTGATTGTTGTGATTATATTATGCAACAACTATGATCTAATATATTTTCTAAGTAAATCTCAATGGATCGAACCATGAATAGTGCAAAATGAAAAATGAGTTAGAACGTGCCTGCATATTTCCGATTAAATGCGCAAACAAGACCAAACCCATTATAGCAATGAGGATAGCAAATAGAGTCTCTCCTATGTAGATGCTGGTCTCCAAACTCTGACCATAGGAACTGGAAATTTTATAAATGAAACATGTCAAAGTTGAGAAAGCAATCTGAGAAGCAATGACACAAATGCAAGTAGCTCAACTACTCAAAACATATATACATACCTCAAGTTCTGTAAGCCCCACCATAAACAATAGAAATACTTCTGAAGGAATCTGGAGGAGATGACATTTTTCGTGATCGCATCCGCAAATATGCCGTAATTGAAAACGACGTCTTCATCTGGAGAACATTGGCTAAATACAGTAGTATTCACTTCCCATATCCTGCGGTCTACATCATTTAAAGTACCACAATCCAGATAGTCAAGAAGGCATTTCATAGGACTGGATTCCCTCCTGCAGGTGAACTTCCAGCACATGGCATGGCGCTCCACAGATAGTAAATACCATGCTGCTCCTAAGATCTATGTGAACAAAAAAAACTTCAAACAGGTTGCCTTTGAAGTATGTTTAGAATGTAAAAAAGAGGAGCAAGACGAGAGGCGTGCGGGTTCATTACATACATGACTAGCTAGCATATACAATACAAGGTTATATGCAGCTCCAGCCCAAGCAGTCTTTGTGACAACACCAGTAGTTTTGATAATGTGGGAACTTAATGGGAAAATCAGGTAAAATCTTGGAATATACTGAAGCAGGACAATTAATACAAGAGTATTGTTTGTATGGTCTGCATGAGAGCTTCTAATTGCTGGCATGATAAACCATATCATAATCTGTCAAAATAAGTTTTTAAAAAATATATATATCAACAAAGGTGGTAATAAAAATAACATCATCTATGACCTCAGTTGAGATATAAAAACAAAATATAGAAAACTGTTGCTTAAGATGAAACAGCTGCAGTACAGCTCACATACAAATATGGGCCAACATGAAAGAAACTGCAAATCTCAAAGCTAGTCATGTTGGGAGACTGAAATAACAGTTAAGAATTTATTGATAACATAGTCTCAAACAGCATAATTTACACAAACAGCCCCTTTTCATAACCAATTTGCTTTTATTTATTTATTTTTGAAAATTAATGTTTATTTTCTTGCAATTTCTTAGTAATAGTTTTTAACTTTTCTAACTAAAAATTGTTCTTAACTAAATTTCGAAAATAAACAACTTTTTTCTTCTTAAGTTTTAAATTTTGACTTTGAGTTTGAAAGCAATCATGACAAGTATAACAAAACAAAAATAATAGGTAGATGCAGTCTTTATAAACACTTTTTTTTAAATTAAAAAACAGAAAACCAAAAACCAAAGTCCCTTTTTGATAAATCCTTTTGTTTTTTGTTTTTGGTTTTTGAAAATAAAGTCATAAACACTACTTCAATTTATTAGTTATTAGTTAATTTCTTTATAATGTTCTAAATGTTTTCAAAATTAAAACCAAGGTTTGCAAACAAGTAAATTTCAAAAGTTTTTTTTTTAAAAAAAGAAATCATAATTCAAATATCTCTATAGGAAAGATAATTATCATTGTAAAAAATGTGAGAAAAAAAACTAAATTTTCAAATATAAAATAAATAAATTACCAAATAATTATCGACACAAATTGAAATAGTTATCAAATAAACTAAATAAAGATTTGAAGCTGAATTTCAAACATGAAGTTGTAATAAACTCATACAAAGATCATCATTGGCTAACAATTTCGTATTTTCAATCTTCGAAAACTTAACTTTGATTTTGAAAACACACCTATAAAAACAGATGACAGAAGAAATAAACCAATAGAGCTAGAATATTCAAAAATCAAATGCTTATAAAACGTAACAAATTTGAAGCATGAATGTGTGATGAACAGATAGCAAACAAATGTGTTAGTTAAAATACCTGTGGAAGAGGCAGAGAAGCAATGAGATCAATACAGAAATCAGACTTCAAATAGCGTTCAGCAATCTTCTTAGGATCAGTAACAAGTTCACCTTTGCCAAAAACTCTCGAAGTTGGTGATACATAAGCAATCCGGAACTTCAAAATCATATGCAACAGATAAAAAACATCGGCAAAAGTACGAAAAACAGTCACAACAATTCCCAAATTGAAATCAGTAGTCATACAAGATGACCTGTTATGATGAATCACTGAAGGAAGGTAGAAGAACAAGGGATCTACAAAAAGAGCAGTCAAACAAGAGAACAAAAAAACCCTATTCCATCTCAAAATCCTTTCACTTTCAGGGTTAAGAATCCTCTTATTCTTCTGTTCTTGTGAAGAATCAACTTTACTTTCACTCTCTAATTTCGTCCCCATTTTGAAAACAGGTAATGGGAACTCAATACCCTTCTTCTTATTCCCATCGTTTTTCTCCAGATTGGAATAAAACCTAAAAAAAACGAAAAACCCATCAACCAAAATCTCAAATTAAGTAGAGAAAATGGGAACTCAATACGCTTCTTCTTATTCCCATCCAAGATTGGAGTAAAAACGTAAGGAAACGAAAAACCCATCAACCAAAATCTAAAAATGAATCACCTGACGAATTTGGGTTTGTTGTGTTCCATGAAGAGAAATGGATTAATCCATGAAGCGATTTGATGAAAGAAGAGAAGTGGGGAAGATTCACATTGGGAGAAAAAAGTATCCCGCAATGGGCGGAAAGATAAACAATAATGGGGGGATTGTCGTATATGGTTGACTTAGCACTGAAAAGAGCTGGCAGAGAAAAAAGGGTAAAAATGGCGGAAGAAGAAGAAAAAGAAGAAGAAGAAGAAGAGGAGGAGATATGATTTGGGGTTAAATTATTATGAATAAAATAATGAGTTGAGTGAAGGAAGACATTGAAAAACGTGTAGAGCATAAAGAAGAAGAAGAAATGAAGAAGTGATGAATTGGAGCGAAATCCATTGACAAGAAGAAGAAGAAGAAGAAGAAGATTTTGGTTTTGATTTTGATTTTGATGTTCTTCATTTCATTTGTATTGGAATCAAAGATTTTTCGGTTGTAGAAAGAAGCATCAATGGGACCCAGTTGCAGGCGGGAAGTAAGGTTTTTCCTTTTTTTCTTTTTTTTTAATTTTAATTTTAAAATAATAATAATAATAAATTATTGTTATTATTTATTTCTTCAATTTTCAACAATTTGTAATTTACGTCAGCTACGAATCTGCCTTTCCCTTCCCACGCACATCGTCTCTTTGTTTATTAATATTTATTTTTGTTTAAATATTATTTTGGTTAGGTGAATTACTTGTTGAAATATTTACAAAGTACAGTAAAATCTTAGATTTTATTATTGATAAATATTAATAGAAGTCTATCCGTGATCATGGGTGAATACGATAGATGAAAAAGCTGAGCCGACTGACCAAAATCGACCGAACCAAAGGCAATTGGAAGATGAAGAGGGGTTTGTTCGGTCTGTGTCCTTTTTGTGAAAAATGCAAACCGACAACATTTTTTTAAAAATTGCAAAGGCTTCTTAAACCAACCTATCAATCGACCAATGATAGATTTGTAATTTTTTAGGATCATAGTTAGTTTGAACATTTACTAATTTGACCATAGTTAGTTTGGTGGCGATTTGGTTGGAAAACCGACTCCGACCGATGCTCACCCTTATCAATGATAGATATAAAATTTCTCTATATTTTTTAAAATATTTTGGTTTATTTTGCTATATTTTAAAATGCTCATTTTGATTTTGTATTCATTTTGTATTTTCGAAATATCTATTTTGGTTTTTATATTTTTAACTTTAGTTTATTTTTGTCGATATTTTTTTTGTTCTCGTATTTCTAATTTTGGTTTTTATGCTTTTAACCTGCGATCATTTTGATTTTTTCATTTACATTTTTATTTCACTTTTAGGAAAACAAAATGGTTGTTTTTTGAAAGTTTAGTAATCAAAATGAACTATAGTTAAAAATACAATGACTAAAATAAACCTTTTAAAAGTAGAGGGAGAATTCGATTCCCCTCAACTCTTAAAAATAAAAATTATGTGCTCAAGAAATAATTAAATATTGTATCTTTTTGCAATGCAATTGAATTACTGTTCTTATGGATATTTTCAATCAATATACTTCTAAATAAATGTGGCTCGCAGTTTAAACAAATTTACTTTTACTTTAAGAAATTATTAATTATTAATTAATTAAACAATTAAATCAAATTTCTTTTAATGAGAGAAAGATTTTGTGATTAGTTGTATAATTGAATTGGTTTGTAGACAAAATTCCCAACTGTCAACCAAATTTAATTATAACACAACTTGTATTCACAAACTGACACCCAACTGATGCTCAACCATAACTTTTCATATCAACAGATTCTGCTCCAAATTGTCACGTTTAATTGCGTAATTAATTAATTAATTGATGATTTTGTGTTTAATAATAGACAAAATATCATTAGACCTCACTTGCTACATACCTTTTATAAAATTGGAATAGAAAGTGTAACACGAAGTTTCTCGATAGATATGTCGACTTTAATAGTGTATCGATTTAAAAAATTGATACTAGCTTATAACAGTAAATCTAACTCTAAGTTTTTGAAAAAGTAAAATTGTATTTGATAACTTTTAAGTTTAAATTGGAAAAAAACTAGTCACAGTGTTTGGTAAATTAATACGTTTTACACCAATGAACCAAACTAAGTTTATTATTAAAATTATTTTATATGAATAATTAATTGATATTTTTATTTAAAATTGTATATGATTTAAGTTTCAAAATAATTTTATTTGATCTATATTATTTGATAAAAGTTTTAAAAACTAAATATTATAAAAATGAATCAATTAAAAATTTGAAAATATATAACAAAATCTATTAATAAGAAAAGATAGTGCTCAAACATATTTATTTAAATGGCTAAGAAATCAAGCTAAATCTAAAAGCTACTATTTATCGTAGGTGATTTTGTAGTTTAATAAATAATTCATTTTACCAACAAAGATCGTTTGATAAACGCAATCCCAAACAAATAGTCTTAATCTATAAACCCTTCTTCACACTCAACCATTTTCCAAATTTTGAAAACTAAACAATATAATTTTAAACAACTAAACACAACTTAATGGTTACCACCAAACATCATATCAAGCAAATTAGAAGAAAAAAAAATCCTCCAATTCCTATAAAATTTTCCGAAACCAAGAAAACAAGACGAACCGTTCTCAAATACACGAAACCATGACAGCTTATATATATCAAGTGCTTAAAAAAGGAATGGATCTAAAGAAAATTAATAACAGCAGCAATAGATATAAACATGTCGATATTTGTGTTTGGGGGGGGGGGGGGGTGGAGGAGGAGGAAGGGG